>JAFBMS010000108.1:730000-887866 GCA_019788955.1 Albula glossodonta | reverse complement strand
GCTGGGAAGTGTACGGAGAAGCAGAAACTGAAAATGTTGACTTTTGTTGAATGCTTTACACACGCATGTAGTTGGCAAAGTCTTTGCGAGGTGCGATTATGCCCATACTGTTAGGGTGAACATTCAGTCACTGTGAGAGTTCCTTTCATTGCAGAGAGCTGTACTGCTCTCACAATGAAGGGAAACATGAACCGTACACTGCCACAGACCAAGAAGGAAAACTGAAGTGTTGCCAGTCCAAGAACTGAAAATCATTATTACATGACAGTGTCTCTGAGCCAAAGACAAAACTAAGTTTTCTTAGTCCCAACAAGCTTGGAAACTTGGATCTTGCATCCGTACACACTTTTGCAGTTGTTGGAGTGTACTGACAGTGAAAACCTTTTCCTTCACTCACTTTAAGTTTTTTGGCTTTCTTGACTCATGTACAGCACAGGAGCGAATGAACGTGTTTCGTGAGCACCTTAGAAACTCGCAAGTGCCATATCGTGTTTTGAACAACATTTCCTTTCATCGGTGTAATGTTTGTCATCGCGCAGGCTGGGAAGTGTACGGAGAAGCAGAAACTGAAAATGTTGACTTTTGTTGAATGCTTTACACACGCATGTAGTTGGCAAAGTCTTTGCGAGGTGCGATCATGCCCATACTGTTAGAGTGAACATTCAGTCACTGTGAGCGTTCCTTTCATTGCAGAGAGCTGTACTGCTCTCACAATGAAGGGAAACATGAACCTTACACTGCCACAGACCAAGAAGGAAAACTGAAGTGTTGCCAGTCCAAGAACTGAAAATCATTATTACATGACTGTGTTTCTGAGCCAAAGACAAAACTAAGTTTTCTTAGTCCCAACAAGCTTGGAAACTTGGATCTTGCATCCGTACACACTTTTGCAGTTGTTGGAGTGTACTGACAGTGAAAACCTTTTCCTTCACTCACTTTAAGTTTTTTGGCTTTCTTGACTCATGTACAGCACAGGAGCGAATGAACGTGTTTCGTGAGCACCTTAGAAACTCGCAAGTGCCATATCGCGTTTTGAACAACATTTCCTTTCATCGGTGTAATGTTTGTCATCGCGCAGGCTGGGAAGTGTACGAAGAAGCAGAAACTGAAAATGTTGACTTTTGTTGAATGCTTTACACACGCATGTAGTTGGCAAAGTCTTTGCGAGGTACGATCATGCCCATACTGTTAGAGTGAACATTCAGTCACTGTGAGAGTTCCTTTCATTGCAGAGAGCTGTACTTCTCTCACAATGAAGGGAAACATGAACCTTACACTGCCACAGAGCAAGAAGGAAAACTGAAGTGTTGCCAGTCCAAGAACTGAAAATCATTATTACATGACAGTGTTTCTGAGCCAAAGACAAAACTAAGTTTTCTTAGTCCCAACAAGCTTGGAAACTTGGATCTTGCATCCGTACACACTTTTGCAGTTGTTGGAGTGTACTGACAGTGAAAACCTTTTCCTTCACTCACTTTAAGTTTTTTGTCTTTCTTGACTCATGTACAGCACAGGAGCGAATGAACGTGTTTTGTGAGCACCTTAGAAACTCGCAAGTGCCATATCGCGTTTTGAACAACATTTCCTTTCATCGGTGTAATGTTTGTCATCGCGCAGGCTGGGAAGTGTACGGAGAAGCAGAAACTGAAAATGTTGACTTTTGTTGAATGCTTTACACACGCATGTAGTTGGCAAAGTCTTTGCGAGGTGCGATTATGCCCATACTGTTAGAGTGAACATTCAGTCACTGTGAGAGTTCCTTTCATTGCAGAGAGCTGTACTGCTCTCACAATGAAGGGAAACATGAACCTTACACTGCCACAGACCAAGAAGGAAAACTGAAGTGTTGCCAGTCCAAGAACTGAAAATCATTATTACATGACAGTGTTTCTGAGCCAAAGACAAAACTAAGTTTTCTTAGTCCCAACAAGCTTGGAAACTTGGATCTTGCATCCGTACACACTTTTGCAGTTGTTGGAGTGTACTGACAGTGAAAACCTTTTCCTTCACTCACTTTAAGTTTTTTGGCTTTCTTGACTCATGTACAGCACAGGAGCGAATGAACGTGTTTCGTGAGCACCTTAGAAACTCGCAAGTGCCATATCGCGTTTTGAACAACATTTCCTTTCATCGGTGTAATGTTTGTCATCGCGCAGGCTGGGAAGTGTACGGAGAAGCAGAAACTGAAAATGTTGACTTTTGTTGAATGCTTTACATACGCATGTAGTTGGCAAAGTCTTTGCGAGGTGCGATCATGCCCATACTGTTAGAGTGAACATTCAGTCACTGTGAGAGTTCCTTTCATTGCAGAGAGCTGTACTGCTCTCACAATGAAGGGAAACATGAACCTTACACTGCCACAGACCAAGAAGGAAAACTGAAGTGTTGCCAGTCCAAGAACTGAAAATCATTATTACATGACAGTGTTTCTGAGCCAAAGACAAAACTAAGTTTTCTTAGTCCCAACAAGCTTGGAAACTTGGATCTTGCATCCGTACACACTTTTGCAGTTGTTGGAGTGTACTGACAGTGAAAACCTTTTCCTTCACTCACTTTAAGTTTTTTGGCTTTCTTGACTCATGTACAGCACAGGAGCGAATGAACGTGTTTCGTGAGCACCTTAGAAACTCGCAAGTGCCATATCGCGTTTTGAACAACATTTCCTTTCATCGGTGTAATGTTTGTCATCGCGCAGGCTGGGAAGTGTACGGAGAAGCAGAAACTGAAAATGTTGACTTTTGTTGAATGCTTTACACACGCATGTAGTTGGCAAAGTCTTTGCGAGGTGCGATCATGCCCATACTGTCAGAGTGAACATTCAGTCACTGTGAGAGTTCCTTTCATTGCAGAGAGCTGTACTGCTCTCACAATGAAGGGAAACATGAACCTTACACTGCCACAGACCAAGAAGGAAAACTGAAGTGTTGCCAGTCCAAGAACTGAAAATCATTATTACATGACAGTGTTTCTGAGCCAAAGACAAAACTAAGTTTTCTTAGTCCCAACAAGCTTGGAAACTTGGATCTTGCATCCGTACACACTTTTGCAGTTGTTGGAGTGTACTGACAGTGAAAACCTTTTCCTTCACTCACTTTAAGTTTTTTGGCTTTCTTGACTCATGTACAGCACAGGAGCGAATGAACGTGTTTCGTGAGCACCTTAGAAACTCGCAAGTGCCATATCGCGTTTTGAACAACATTTCCTTTCATCGGTGTAATGTTTGTCATCGCGCAGGCTGGGAAGTGTACGGAGAAGCAGAAACTGAAAATGTTGACTTTTGTTGAATGCTTTACACACGCATGTAGTTGGCAAAGTCTTTGCGAGGTGCGATTATGCCCATACTGTTAGAGTGAACATTCAGTCACTGTGAGAGTTCCTTTCATTGCAGAGAGCTGTACTGCTCTCACAATGAAGGGAAACATGAACCTTACACTGCCACAGACCAAGAAGGAAAACTGAAGTGTTGCCAGTCCAAGAACTGAAAATCATTATTACATGACAGTGTTTCTGAGCCAAAGACAAAACTAAGTTTTCTTAGTCCCAACAAGCTTGGAAACTTGGATCTTGCATCCGTACACACTTTTGCAGTTGTTGGAGTGTACTGACAGTGAAAACCTTTTCCTTCACTCACTTTAAGTTTTTTGGCTTTCTTGACTCATGTACAGCACAGGAGCGAATGAACGTGTTTCGTGAGCACCTTAGAAACTCGCAAGTGCCATATCGCGTTTTGAACAACATTTCCTTTCATCGGTGTAATGTTTGTCATCGCGCAGGCTGGGAAGTGTACGGAGAAGCAGAAACTGAAAATGTTGACTTTTGTTGAATGCTTTACACACGCATGTAGTTGGCAAAGTCTTTGCGAGGTGCGATCATGCCCATACTGTTAGAGTGAACATTCAGTCACTGTGAGAGTTCCTTTCATTGCAGAGAGCTGTACTGCTCTCACAATGAAGGGAAACATGAACCTTACACTGCCACAGACCAAGAAGGAAAACTGAAGTGTTGCCAGTCCAAGAACTGAAAATCATTATTACATGACAGTGTTTCTGAGCCAAAGACAAAACTAAGTTTTCTTAGTCCCAACAAGCTTGGAAACTTGGATCTTGCATCCGTACACACTTTTGCAGTTGTTGGAGTGTACTGACAGTGAAAACCTTTTCCTTCACTCACTTTAAGTTTTTTGGCTTTCTTGACTCATGTACAGCACAGGAGCGAATGAACGTGTTTCGTGAGCACCTTAGAAACTCGCAAGTGCCATATCGCGTTTTGAACAACATTTCCTTTCATCGGTGTAATGTTTGTCATCGCGCAGGCTGGGAAGTGTACGGAGAAGCAGAAACTGAAAATGTTGACTTTTGTTGAATGCTTTACACACGCATGTAGTTGGCAAAGTCTTTGCGAGGTGCGATCATGCCCATACTGTTAGAGTGAACATTCAGTCACTGTGAGAGTTCCTTTCATTGCAGAGAGCTGTACTGCTCTCACAATGAAGGGAAACATGAACCTTACACTGCCACAGACCAAGAAGGAAAACTGAAGTGTTGCCAGTCCAAGAACTGAAAATCATTATTACATGACAGTGTTTCTGAGCCAAAGACAAAACTAAGTTTTCTTAGTCCCAACAAGCTTGGAAACTTGGATCTTGCATCCGTACACACTTTTGCAGTTGTTGGAGTGTACTGACAGTGAAAACCTTTTCCTTCACTCACTTTAAGTTTTTTGGCTTTCTTGACTCATGTACAGCACAGGAGCGAATGAACGTGTTTCGTGAGCACCTTAGAAACTCGCAAGTGCCATATCGCGTTTTGAACAACATTTCCTTTCATCGGTGTAATGTTTGTCATCGCGCAGGCTGGGAAGTGTACGGAGAAGCAGAAACTGAAAATGTTGACTTTTGTTGAATGCTTTACATACGCATGTAGTTGGCAAAGTCTTTGCGAGGTGCGATTATGCCCATACTGTCAGAGTGAACATTCAGTCACTGTGAGAGTTCCTTTCATTGCAGAGAGCTGTACTGCTCTCACAATGAAGGGAAACATGAACCTTACACTGCCACAGACCAAGAAGGAAAACTGAAGTGTTGCCAGTCCAAGAACTGAAAATCATTATTACATGACAGTGTTTCTGAGCCAAAGACAAAACTAAGTTTTCTTAGTCCCAACAAGCTTGGAAACTTGGATCTTGCATCCGTACACACTTTTGCAGTTGTTGGAGTGTACTGACAGTGAAAACCTTTTCCTTCACTCACTTTAAGTTTTTTGGCTTTCTTGACTCATGTACAGCACAGGAGCGAATGAACGTGTTTCGTGAGCACCTTAGAAACTCGCAAGTGCCATATCGCGTTTTGAACAACATTTCCTTTCATCGGTGTAATGTTTGTCATCGCGCAGGCTGGGAAGTGTACGGAGAAGCAGAAACTGAAAATGTTGACTTTTGTTGAATGCTTTACACACGCATGTAGTTGGCAAAGTCTTTGCGAGGTGCGATCATGCCCATACTGTTAGAGTGAACATTCAGTCACTGTGAGAGTTCCTTTCATTGCAGAGAGCTGTACTGCTCTCACAATGAAGGGAAACATGAACCTTACACTGCCACAGACCAAGAAGGAAAACTGAAGTGTTGCCAGTCCAAGAACTGAAAATCATTATTACATGACAGTGTTTCTGAGCCAAAGACAAAACTAAGTTTTCTTAGTCCCAACAAGCTTGGAAACTTGGATCTTGCATCCGTACACACTTTTGCAGTTGTTGGAGTGTACTGACAGTGAAAACCTTTTCCTTCACTCACTTTAAGTTTTTTGGCTTTCTTGACTCATGTACAGCACAGGAGCGAATGAACGTGTTTCGTGAGCACCTTAGAAACTCGCAAGTGCCATATCGCGTTTTGAACAACATTTCCTTTCATCGGTGTAATGTTTGTCATCGCGCAGGCTGGGAAGTGTACGAAGAAGCAGAAACTGAAAATGTTGACTTTTGTTGAATGCTTTACACACGCATGTAGTTGGCAAAGTCTTTGCGAGGTGCGATCATGCCCATACTGTCAGAGTGAACATTCAGTCACTGTGAGAGTTCCTTTCATTGCAGAGAGCTGTACTGCTCTCACAATGAAGGGAAACATGAACCTTACACTGCCACAGACCAAGAAGGAAAACTGAAGTGTTGCCAGTCCAAGAACTGAAAATCATTATTACATGACAGTGTTTCTGAGCCAAAGACAAAACTAAGTTTTCTTAGTCCCAACAAGCTTGGAAACTTGGATCTTGCATCCGTACACACTTTTGCAGTTGTTGGAGTGTACTGACAGTGAAAACCTTTTCCTTCACTCACTTTAAGTTTTTTGGCTTTCTTGACTCATGTACAGCACAGGAGTGAATGAACGTGTTTCGTGAGCACCTTAGAAACTCGCAAGTGCCATATCGCGTTTTGAACAACATTTCCTTTCATCGGTGTAATGTTTGTCATCGCGCAGGCTGGGAAGTGTACGGAGAAGCAGAAACTGAAAATGTTGACTTTTGTTGAATGCTTTACACACGCATGTAGTTGGCAAAGTCTTTGCGAGGTGCGATCATGCCCATACTGTTAGAGTGAACATTCAGTCACTGTGAGAGTTCCTTTCATTGCAGAGAGCTGTACTGCTCTCACAATGAAGGGAAACATGAACCTTACACTGCCACAGACCAAGAAGGAAAACTGAAGTGTTGCCAGTCCAAGAACTGAAAATCATTATTACATGACAGTGTTTCTGAGCCAAAGACAAAACTAAGTTTTCTTAGTCCCAACAAGCTTGGAAACTTGGATCTTGCATCCGTACACACTTTTGCAGTTGTTGGAGTGTACTGACAGTGAAAACCTTTTCCTTCACTCACTTTAAGTTTTTTGGCTTTCTTGACTCATGTACAGCACAGGAGCGAATGAACGTGTTTCGTGAGCACCTTAGAAACTCGCAAGTGCCATATCGCGTTTTGAACAACATTTCCTTTCATCGGTGTAATGTTTGTCATCGCGCAGGCTGGGAAGTGTACGGAGAAGCAGAAACTGAAAATGTTGACTTTTGTTGAATGCTTTACACACGCATGTAGTTGGCAAAGTCTTTGCGAGGTGCGATCATGCCCATACTGTTAGAGTGAACATTCAGTCACTGTGAGAGTTCCTTTCATTGCAGAGAGCTGTACTGCTCTCACAATGAAGGGAAACATGAACCTTACACTGCCACAGACCAAGAAGGAAAACTGAAGTGTTGCCAGTCCAAGAACTGAAAATCATTATTACATGACAGTGTTTCTGAGCCAAAGACAAAACTAAGTTTTCTTAGTCCCAACAAGCTTGGAAACTTGGATCTTGCATCCGTACACACTTTTGCAGTTGTTGGAGTGTACTGACAGTGAAAACCTTTTCCTTCACTCACTTTAAGTTTTTTGGCTTTCTTGACTCATGTACAGCACAGGAGCGAATGAACGTGTTTCGTGAGCACCTTAGAAACTCGCAAGTGCCATATCGCGTTTTGAACAACATTTCCTTTCATCGGTGTAATGTTTGTCATCGCGCAGGCTGGGAAGTGTACGGAGAAGCAGAAACTGAAAATGTTGACTTTTGTTGAATGCTTTACACACGCATGTAGTTGGCAAAGTCTTTGCGAGGTGCGATTATGCCCATACTGTCAGAGTGAACATTCAGTCACTGTGAGAGTTCCTTTCATTGCAGAGAGCTGTACTGCTCTCACAATGAAGGGAAACATGAACCTTACACTGCCACAGACCAAGAAGGAAAACTGAAGTGTTGCCAGTCCAAGAACTGAAAATCATTATTACATGACATTGTTTCTGAGCCAAAGACAAAACTAAGTTTTCTTAGTCCCAACAAGCTTGGAAACTTGGATCTTGCATCCGTACACACTTTTGCAGTTGTTGGAGTGTACTGACAGTGAAAACCTTTTCCTTCACTCACTTTAAGTTTTTTGGCTTTCTTGACTCATGTACAGCACAGGAGCGAATGAACGTGTTTCGTGAGCACCTTAGAAACTCGCAAGTGCCATATCGCGTTTTGAACAACATTTCCTTTCATCGGTGTAATGTTTGTCATCGCGCAGGCTGGGAAGTGTACGGAGAAGCAGAAACTGAAAATGTTGACTTTTGTTGAATGCTTTACACACGCATGTAGTTGGCAAAGTCTTTGCGAGGTGCGATTATGCCCATACTGTCAGAGTGAACATTCAGTCACTGTGAGAGTTCCTTTCATTGCAGAGAGCTGTACTGCTCTCACAATGAAGGGAAACATGAACCTTACACTGCCACAGACCAAGAAGGAAAACTGAAGTGTTGCCAGTCCAAGAACTGAAAATCATTATTACATGACAGTGTTTCTGAGCCAAAGACAAAACTAAGTTTTCTTAGTCCCAACAAGCTTGGAAACTTGGATCTTGCATCCGTACACACTTTTGCAGTTGTTGGAGTGTACTGACAGTGAAAACCTTTTCCTTCACTCACTTTAAGTTTTTTGGCTTTCTTGACTCATGTACAGCACAGGAGCGAATGAACGTGTTTCGTGAGCACCTTAGAAACTCGCAAGTGCCATATCGCGTTTTGAACAACATTTCCTTTCATCGGTGTAATGTTTGTCATCGCGCAGGCTGGGAAGTGTACGGAGAAGCAGAAACTGAAAATGTTGACTTTTGTTGAATGCTTTACACACGCATGTAGTTGGCAAAGTCTTTGCGAGGTGCGATTATGCCCATACTGTCAGAGTGAACATTCAGTCACTGTGAGAGTTCCTTTCATTGCAGAGAGCTGTACTGCTCTCACAATGAAGGGAAACATGAACCTTACACTGCCACAGACCAAGAAGGAAAACTGAAGTGTTGCCAGTCCAAGAACTGAAAATCATTATTACATGACATTGTTTCTGAGCCAAAGACAAAACTAAGTTTTCTTAGTCCCAACAAGCTTGGAAACTTGGATCTTGCATCCGTACACACTTTTGCAGTTGTTGGAGTGTACTGACAGTGAAAACCTTTTCCTTCACTCACTTTAAGTTTTTTGGCTTTCTTGACTCATGTACAGCACAGGAGCGAATGAACGTGTTTCGTGAGCACCTTAGAAACTCGCAAGTGCCATATCGCGTTTTGAACAACATTTCCTTTCATCGGTGTAATGTTTGTCATCGCGCAGGCTGGGAAGTGTACGAAGAAGCAGAAACTGAAAATGTTGACTTTTGTTGAATGCTTTACACACGCATGTAGTTGGCAAAGTCTTTGCGAGGTGCGATCATGCCCATACTGTTAGAGTGAACATTCAGTCACTGTGAGAGTTCCTTTCATTGCAGAGAGCTGTACTGCTCTCACAATGAAGGGAAACATGAACCTTACACTGCTCCAGACCAAGAAGGAAAACTGAAGTGTTGCCAGTCCAAGAACTGAAAATCATTATTACATGACATTGTTTCTGAGCCAAAGACAAAACTAAGTTTTCTTAGTCCCAACAAGCTTGGAAACTTGGATCTTGCATCCGTACACACTTTTGCAGTTGTTGGAGTGTACTGACAGTGAAAACCTTTTCCTTCACTCACTTTAAGTTTTTTGGCTTTCTTGACTCATGTACAGCACAGGAGCGAATGAACGTGTTTCGTGAGCACCTTAGAAACTCGCAAGTGCCATATCGCGTTTTGAACAACATTTCCTTTCATCGGTGTAATGTTTGTCATCGCGCAGGCTGGGAAGTGTACGGAGAAGCAGAAACTGAAAATGTTGACTTTTGTTGAATGCTTTACACACGCATGTAGTTGGCAAAGTCTTTGCGAGGTGCGATTATGCCCATACTGTTAGAGTGAACATTCAGTCACTGTGAGAGTTCCTTTCATTGCAGAGAGCTGTACTGCTCTCACAATGAAGGGAAACATGAACCTTACACTGCCACAGACCAAGAAGGAAAACTGAAGTGTTGCCAGTCCAAGAACTGAAAATCATTATTACATGACAGTGTTTCTGAGCCAAAGACAAAACTAAGTTTTCTTAGTCCCAACAAGCTTGGAAACTTGGATCTTGCATCCGTACACACTTTTGCAGTTGTTGGAGTGTACTGACAGTGAAAACCTTTTCCTTCACTCACTTTAAGTTTTTTGGCTTTCTTGACTCATGTACAGCACAGGAGCGAATGAACGTGTTTCGTGAGCACCTTAGAAACTCGCAAGTGCCATATCGCGTTTTGAACAACATTTCCTTTCATCGGTGTAATGTTTGTCATCGCGCAGGCTGGGAAGTGTACGGAGAAGCAGAAACTGAAAATGTTGACTTTTGTTGAATGCTTTACACACGCATGTAGTTGGCAAAGTCTTTGCGAGGTGCGATCATGCCCATACTGTTAGAGTGAACATTCAGTCACTGTGAGAGTTCCTTTCATTGCAGAGAGCTGTACTGCTGTCAGAATGAACATACACGCGCACCTTACACTTCCACCGGCATCAACCGAGACCTGAAGTGTTGCAAGTCCCAGAGTGAAAAATCATCAATACATGACAATGTTAGAGAGCAAAACACAAAACTAAGTTCATTGAGAGCCAACAAGCTTGGAAACTCAAACCTTGCATCCGTATTGACAGTTGGAGTAGTTGTCGTGTACTGACTTTGAAAATGTGTTCCTTCTCTCACATTAAGTTCTTTGGCTTACTTAACGCGTGTACAGCACAGGAGCCAGGGAACATGTTTCCTAAGCAACTTACAGACACGCGAGTGCCATATCGTGTTCACAAGAACATTTGCTTTCATCAGTGTAATGTTTACAATCATACAGGCTGGGAAGTGTATGAAGAAGCAGAAAGTGAAAATGTTCATTTTTTTTGGAGTGCTTAACACACGCATGTACTTTCTTTGGTCTTTGCAAGGTACAATGCAGCATACACTGTTAGAGTGCAGATTCAGTCACTGTAAGAGTTCTTTTCATTGCAGAGAGCTGAACTGCTGTCAGAATGAACATACACGCGCACCTTACAATTCCACCGGCATGAACTGAGACCTGAAGTGTTGCAAGTCCCAGAGTGAAAAATCATCAATACATGACAATGTTAGACAGCAAAACACAAAACTAATTTTCCTGAGACCCAACACGCTTGGAAACTCAAACCTTGCATCCGTATTGACAGTTGCACTAGTTGTCGTGTACTGACTTTGAAAATGTGTTCCTTCTCTCACATTAAGTTCTTTGGCTTACTTAACGCGTGTGCAGCACAGGAGCCAGGGAACGTGTTTCCTAAGCAACTTACAGACACGCGAGTGCCATATCGCGTTTACAAGAATATTTGCTTTCATCAGTGCAATGTTTACAATCATACAGGCTGGGAAGTGTATGAAGAAGCAGAAAGTGAAAATGGTCTTTTTTTTTTGGAGTGCTTAACACACGCATGTACTTTCTTTGGTCTTTGCAAGGTACAATGCAGCATACACTGTTAGAGTGAAGATTCAGTCACTGTAAGAGTTCTTTTCATTGTAGAGAGCTGAACTGCTGTCAGAATGAACATAACCGCGCACCTTACACTTCCACTGGCCTAAAGCGAGACCTGAAGTGTTGCAAGTCCCAGAGTGAAAAATCATCAATACATAACAATGTTAGAGGGCAAAACACAAAACTACGTTTCTTGAGACCCAACACGCTTGGAAACTCAAACCTTGCATCCGTATTTACAGTTGCAGTAGTTGTCGTGTACTGACTTTGAAAATGTGTTCCTTCTCTCACATTAAGTGTCTTGGCTTCCTTAACGCGTATACAGCACAGGAGCGAGGAAACGTGTTTCCTAAGCAACTTACAGACACGCAAGTGCCATATCGCGTTTACAAGAACATTTGCTTTCATCGGTGTCATGTTTACAATCATACAGGCTGGGAAGTGTATGAAGAAGCAGAAAGTGAAAATGTTCACTTTTGTTGAGTGCTTAACACACGCATGTACTTTCTTTGGTCGTTGCAAGGTACAATGCAGCATACACTGTTGGAGTGAAGATTCAGTCACTGTGAGAGGTCATTTCATTGCAGTGACTTGTACTGCTCTCAGAATGAACCTACACGCACACCTTATACTTCCACTGGCCTAATCCGAGACCTGAAGTGTTGCAAGTCCAAGAGTGAAAAATTATCAATACATGACAATGTTAGAGAGCAAATCACAAAACTAAGTTTATTGAGCCAACAAGCTTGGAAACTCATACCTTGCATCCATATTGACAATTGCAGTAGTTGTCCTTTACTGACTTTGAAAATGTGTTCCTTCTCTCACATTAAGTGTCTTGGCTTCCTTAACGCGTATACAGCACAGGAGCGAGGAAACGTGTTTCCTAAGCAACTAACAGACACGCAAGTGCCATATCGCGTTTACAAGAACATTTGCTTTCATCGGTGTCATGTTTACAATCATACAGGCTGGGAAGTGTATGAAGAAGCAGAAACTGAAAAAGTTCACTTTTGTTGAAACCTTTACACGCGCATTTGTGACCCGACGCGAGGAAACCCTCCACATTTCGGCGACGTCAATTTTACAGGAGAGCACAAAAACTGCGGGCGGGCATTATTTTGTCAAAAATGAGATAATGGTGGATTGGAATTCCTGAAGTGCTTATGTATCATCTCCCTTTTTGTTGAAACTTTAAATAACTTGTAAGTATGAAAAGTTTATTGAAACATCGAGGCAAGTTGGTCCTCCAAGACCTGACAAGGGACAAAACGTCATCAACTCAGCATTATATTGTACTATCAAACCAAGCGATCGCGTATCATATGGTTTCGTCTTCTGATACAGTTATGCAGCTTAAGATCTCCCGGTCACATTAGCTTTGATGTCAATTCGCAATACTAAACAATTTTGATTAAAAAACCGTAACTTAAATAATGCTTGATTTATGCCTGAAACCGGCGTTTTCTCTTTCTATGGTGCGCAGTTCCGCTTGCTTTTCTTCCTCTAGTGTTATAGTTAACGTAGTCCTGAACGTTCATTGGTTCACACCAACGTGCCGTTTTCCAACAGTTTATAGCCTACTTGTTTGTTTACGTTTTTGGAAAAGTTGTGTTGTTAGAATCATGGACTTTGATAAGAGTGGCGGCAGCTCTCAAACATATTAATTAACTGAATCTCTCCGGTGCAAGAGACGGAACTCAGTGGGACGGACTGGTGAGAGGTTACTTTCTTGAGGTGGAGGAGGATAACATGCACCTTGTGCTGTCAGACTTGGAAGATGAGGACAGCAGTGATGGAAAAAACCATTCCCGACTTGAATAAAAAGTACTGTATGTGAAAGGGGTCACAAAGCGGATTCTGAAGAACCGACAGATGATGATGGAACTTTCACTGTTGTCACTAACGAAGCCGAAGATACAATGCAGTTAGTTGACGTTACTGACTCTGACTGTGACCAATATACTTGTTCTAACCTACCGTGGCTTTGTCAGGTAAATTTCCTTATGACCTGGTCAATATTAGAGAGGAATGAACATGCAAACAAGAGCTTTAAATTAATAAAGTTTTAATACAAAAGTTTAATACAAATGCGCATTTGGGAATCAGCCTCCTCTGAGATCTGATTCCAAGTACATAAAAAAAATCACTCATCTTTTATACTGTTTTTATGAATACATAATCTTCATGGTAGGTGTGGAGATCCCACCTCTAACATTTCATTGGTCAGCAGTTACTTCAGTGTCTTTTAGCTACTTCTTTTTAATGAGTCTTCTGTTCTTGCAAAAAGTTATTTTTCCTCATCAGACGATGGCAATCCGCCAAATTTTAGTTACTCCCCAATACAATCTTCTACGATTACAAACAGTTCTTCTTTCTACTCCGAAGGACATCTTATTCTCATGGGAATGCTCAACAACCTAGAGAGTTGTTACCTCTTATCTTACACACACTCACACACACACATTCTTCTTTACTTAGGTCTATTGGAAATTTCCACACCACCTGTCTATTACACAGAAATTACATTTCAACTTCGCATTCAATGTCTTTATACATTTTATATACATAACCCCTTGCAACTATAATTTCTCTAACAGTTTCGAGGGGAAAGAAACGGAAAGGCAAATGATAATTCTGCCGGTTACAAATGCTTTACACACGCATGTAGTTTCTTAGTTTTCTGCGAGGTACAATTAAGCATATACTGTTGGAGTGAAGATTTAGTTACTGTGAGTTCTTTTCATTGCAGAGACTTGTACTGCTCTCAGAATGAACCTACACGCACACCTTACACTTCCACAGGCCTGAACGGAGATCTGCAGTGTTGCACGTCCCAGAATGAAAAATCATCAATACATGAGAATGTTAGTGAGTGAAACACAAAACAAAGTTTCTTGAGGTCCTTCAAGCTTAGAAACTCTAATCTTGCATCCGTATACACTTTTGCAGTAGTTGGCGTGTAGTGACAATGAAAACATTTTCCTTCTCGCACTTTAAGTTTTCTGGCTTCCTTAACATACACTCTTAGAAATGAAATGTTGGTTTCACTTAACTGAGTAATGTCAACCGGTCCCACAAAACTGTTTTGTTTAAACAGGAAAAGCAAACCACTATTAATGTTAACAACACATATTAAGTAAATCTTACTTAATATTCTTACTTTAACGCTACATGACATTATTATACTGCATAAGCACAACAATATTATGTTGGATATACTGACAACACATTAGGTTAACTTAATATGATTGAGTTCAATTAACTTAACACAAATGGACATTAGTAATGTGG
This sequence comes from Albula glossodonta, assembly GCA_019788955.1. Taxonomy (NCBI): domain Eukaryota; kingdom Metazoa; phylum Chordata; class Actinopteri; order Albuliformes; family Albulidae; genus Albula; species Albula glossodonta. The sequence continues at coordinate 873,144 of JAFBMS010000108.1, read as the reverse complement.
TAGGTTTGTGTCCAAAAAACCTACCACATTCAAAAAGTTAAATAAATACAATTTAAGTTGCTTTACTTGAGTCTTTATTATACTCTGGAAACATCAGGAAACAGTGGGACTATGACACATAACATGTGCATAATCGTGTATGTGTACAGTGTACACACAAATTCACAAAAAATGAAAATATACTTATGAAATAAAAACAGAGTACAGATATATTATGTTACTCTTTTACCCCCACATCTGATTAAATCCACATTTTTTGAACCATGTAATTTTATAGATAACTTTAAAATTTGGTTAACTACAACCTGGATAAAAGGTTATGTTTACTGAAAATGTCAAAAGCTGTGCTGTGTGATATAGGCAGTGCTGCTGAGGTCAAAAAGGAAATGTAACTCCTCAAGCAAGCCATCAACTGCTGAACATTGCACATGAAAAAATCTCTAATTTCAAAAGAACAGTTGCTATTTTTTGAATCATTGTTTCTTGCAGGGTTCTCATCTGGTGTGTCAGTTTCAATCAAGTTATGACAATCTAAGTCTGAAGCAGTTTCTCCAAGATGTTTCTTCAGATGCATAGTCATCACCATTTACATCACCACCTTTCACTACTTTACACACAACTTTAAAGTCTTTAACTGTGCAGTGTGGATGCTTCCTATTCTTATGTGATTTGTAAGTATATAAGTTTGAAACACACAAGTTACTGTTTCATGATGCTTCAGATGATTGGTGATGTGAGAAAAGTACTCTCTACTAGGTGGCATTTCACTGCCACGGCACAAAGGGCATGTAAAAACTGCTAGTTCTGCACTTCTAGTACCCAACACATTAACATGACATCGACTCAAATGAGTTTTAAGAGCATTCCATGTTTTGAATGAGTACGGACGTGCATAGTATGTGCATGGATATGCCTCTGACCAAAATGATAATGCTTCAATTTGTAGTGTTTTAGTAGGCTAACTGGTACCTCGTAGATACAGTCTCAGAGCACTGTTTGCACCTCAGTATTCATAGTATGCGCATGGATATGAGAGTCTCTGACCATCATGACCATGCTTCAATCTGAGTGTCAGGTAAGATTTACTGCAGGCCATCTTACTTTTACCTTCATGAATTCCAACTCCATCATTTGTATATAAATGTACCAAAGGCGAAAATGTCAAATAACACAATTACAAACCAACAAAAAAAAAGTCTTGAAACTTGACAGTTGAGTCCACCACCTTTTCTCTTGAGTAAGAATCAACAGAGATCCAATCCAAGTCCAGTTCTTATCTACAGTCTTGATGGCAATTTACTCATGCAGTTTGTTTTTGAGGACTTGCACCTTAGTGGAGAGCTTGTTCCCATCCAATCCCATCACCACTTTTTGAAGAAACTCAAAAGTGTATCGCAGGTCCTTGGGATAGCTCAAGTTTAGACGTTAGATCAAGCCAAACAGGGCTGCACAGCCATTTGCCACATCTCTGAGGTCTTGCAGCACCGTACATCCTTCCACGATGAGGCCAACATCCTCGAGTGGACCTGTTGCTTCTCCTCCCTCTCGTTCCACAGCGTAGATTCCCAAAACCACTTTCTCCATTTCTCTCTCTGCACCTACATCAACATCCTCAAAATGGCAGAAAGAAACAGTATTAATCAAACATATGTATTATTAATGCATATTTTCCATTAAAGAATAAGACTGGTAATTGTGTTTGTTGAACAATTAATCTACATTATCTCATTAGGAAGTACTCGTTTGAGCCACAGAGCTCTGTTGGACCATGGTTTGCAATCAGTTTCAAAAATGAATAATTAAGGAATAGTTTCATGGTTGATGTTTTTTACAGGGGTGATTCTTATTTGCCTGCAGTGTCTTCTCTAAATTCTATACTTGTGACCATACACTGTATATTCATATATAGTTAGAATGTGTCCATTAAATGTCTCTGCTATCTTTGGAAAATTTGATGCTGAATGTCATAACTCACCATGTACTTCTTCATAAGGTTGTCAGGATCTTCATTTAAGAAGATGCATACTGCTTTCAGTATGCATTCCCGTCTTACTTCAATGCTTGGATTCTGTGGGAGACAAAAACAGAACTTTTATCAACTCTTAACCTTCCTGTTGTCCATGCTGGTTCAAGGAGGTAAGAAGAAGGAAGGATGGAGGGAAAGAAGGGTAGAAGGGTAGAAGGAAGGAAGGAAGGAAGAAAGAAAGATTTGATTTTGATTTTTATGTCCCCTTTATTTAAACATTGCAGAAATTTACAAAGGACCAATTAACCTATAACTAATCCAGGGGAAAAAAACCCCTAAAAGAAACTAAAATGGGACAAAAAAAACCGTTCACGTTAGAAACACAGTAAGAAAATACAACCATTAGATAAAATACAAATAAAAAAATAAAAACATAAAAACAATAAAACCAGACAGAATTAAAAAACTAAAAACCCCTCCAAAACCACTATCATACATAGACTCACCTAAAAACATGCCCTGTAGCAGCATCATTATCAATACAAATGCCCCCCTTAACACACCAAATTTTCCTAAAAAGAGCTAAATTATTAGACAGGCTAAAATACACATGTTCTATGTGCAAACGTTCTAAAACCATACCCCTAAAAACCAGCACTGGGTCTATTGCATGACCCCCCTGGATTTTGTTTCTTCTGGTAATCCAAATCGCAAGCTTGGCTTGCCCCAACAAAAAGTTAAGCAGGGAGAGCCTATATTTATGTTTTACACTATACCCCGGACCCAGGATAAAGACCCCCATGTCCAGTTCTACCCCAAGCCTCCCACACAGGTCTCCCAGCAAAACAAACAGGGCTGACAAATGACCACATTTCACAAACAAGTGAAGAAGAGATTCCCCCTCCCCACAAAAAGGGCAGCCCTCCCCCAGAGCTTGGTCTATATGTGCCAGGTGCCTATTTGTGGCTATGGCTCCATGAATGATCCTCCACTGGGGGTCCCCTGACCGTTTTGGTAAAGGTGGCTTGTACAAAAGCCTCCAATTCTTTAAAGCCGGTAACAAACTTGGTCTCGACCCCTGCCAAACCCCAGCCCTTACCTCCCCCGGGGAAGAAAGGTGCCGAACCTTCACACATGCTAAATACAGTGCCCTCTTGCCCACGACCTTAATCTCCCCCAAAAGTGGCGTTCTGAACGTCAACAGCTTTCTGTTGACGGCTCCTCCTGCCAGTCCCCCACCGCTGCCTGCACATGGACAGGTGGGCAAAACCGCCTTTACCTCAGCCAGGAGCTTCTCCACCAGCCGCACAGAGTAGACCCCTGCCTGTGCAGCAATGACCGCGGCATCTCTCCAGCCGCCGCCCTCCATGGTCCACAGATGCGCCAGCTTCATCAGACCCGCTCTCATAAAATGGCCCCTAAGGCTGGCCAACACCTGCGCCGACAGTCCCAGCAGCGGGTTATTAAACAGAGGCTCTTCCAGCCCCCAAAAGTCCCCTCGCTGCATGCTAAAAATATCTGACCATGCCTTTAGCACAGATGAATAGAAACCAGGAAGGCCTGTAATGCTCACCCCCTGCAAGTTCAGCAGGAACAGGTGCCGGTCCAATCCCAAGCCTCCTGCCCTCCTCAGCAGGGCGCAGGCAGTCTCCCTCCAGCTGACATCAGCACCGTAGAGAAGCCTCCGCGCAGCTTGAAGCTGGAAAGCCATCACGCGACTCTCCAGGTCAATAAGACCCTGCCCGCCCTCCTGCAATGGCAGATACAGCACCGCCGCCCTAAGCCAGTGCTGTCCCGACCAAAAAAAAAAGTTCACAATAGTCTTTTGCAATTCGCCCAGGAAACCCCGGGGAGGAGTCAAAACGGAAAGCTTATGCCAGAGAGCTGAGGCCACTAAGTTATGCAGGATCAGCACCCTCCCCATGAAGGAAACCTGAAAGAGGAGCCACTTCCACCCAGACATCCTGGCACACACTCTGTCAAGTGCACCCTCCCAGTTTTTCATTGTATACTCCGTGGTACTCAAATACACCCCCAAAACCTTCAGCCCCTCCCTTTTCCAGGCCAAGCCACCAGGCAGCCTAGGAGGAAGCTTCCCCTGCCACGAGCCACAGAGCAGAGCCTCACTCTTGCCCCCAATTTACTCTAGATAAAGAAGAAGCCTGTTCATAGACCTGAATACAATCAACCAGTGCATGCAGATCCTCCTGATCCTTCACTACCACTGTGATGTCATCTGCATAAGCTGAGACTTTAACTGCGGTATGGACTGATGTATCACCTGGCACCATTTGCCCCTTGAGTCTGCGCTGTATGTGGCACAGCAAAGGCTTAATGGCCGAGGAGTACAGGAGCCCTGACAAAGGGCAACCCTGCCTGATACCCCTGCACACTCTTATCGGCCTACCGAGCCCCCCCCGCCACCTTTACCATGCAAGACACATCCTTGTAAAGCAGGCTCACCCATGACACCAGGCCCTCCTCAAACCCAAAGGCCCTCAATGTCTCCAACAGATACCCATGACCTACCCGATCAAAAGCCTTCTCCTGGTCGATAGAAAGTAGACCAACACGGGTCCCACAACCCAGCCAGTTCCATAAAGTCTCTAATTAAAAAGAGATTATCCCTGATTGCACGATCAGGTATACAGTAAGACTGGTCCCTGTGCACCAGTGTTGCTACAACTATCTTTAGCCTGTCAGAAATAGCTTTTGAGAGGATCTTGAAATCGGTACAAAGAAGTGCTAGAGGTCTCCAGTTCCTCAGCAAGCACAGGTCTCCTTTTTTGGGCAGGAGTGTGAGCACTGCCCAACGACAGCTTTGTGGAAGCTCTCCTCCTACTGCACACTCCATGATAACCTCATAAAAGTCCTCACCAATACATGACCAGAATTTCTTGTAAAACTCCGCAGGCAGGCCATCAATGCCCAGAGCACGGCCAGGTGACATCTGCCCCACACCCTCTGTAAGCTCCTGCAGACTAAGCCTAGCATCCAATGCTGCATTGTCCTCCATACTAAGCTGTGGCAGGCCTCTGTGGAGAACAGAGAACTGTTGCTTGCCCACCTCCCCTGCCTTGTACAGCTCTGCATAAAACTGCATTGCTGCAGTACGGATTTCCCCAGGGTCAGTGGTCACCCGCCCCCCAGGAGGCTTGATGCAATGCATTTCATTCTGTGCCACCATCTTTTTCTCCAAATTGAAGAAAAAAGAGCTAGGAGCATCCATGTCCTTCAGAGAGATGAATCTTGCTCTTACAAGGCCCTTACTTTGCCCTCTCATTTAAAATACACCCCAAGTTTTTCTGCCTTTCCTTTAAACCAGACACCAGCCCCATATTTTTGTTATTGACCACTTTGTCCTCCATCCTAGCAATGTCCCTCTCCAACCCACTCACAGCCCTTCTTATTTCAGCGGTACTAAAAGCTGTGTACTGCTGACAAAAAAACTTAATTTGCGCCTTCCCCACCTCCCACCATACACTAGGGTTTACATAATTCCCCTTTTCCCCCCGCCACCTTTCCCAAAACATCTCAAAACTGGCACAGAAAACTGTATCCTCCAAACGTTGAACATTAAACTTCCAGTAGGTACTGGTTTTAGCCACACTCTGCAGAGACAGTGTTAGAGTGACCAGATGATTATCTGTAAACCCTACCGGAAAGACGCCTGATTTCAGAGCCCTGTTCCTCACACTCTCAGAAATATAAAACCTATCCAACCTGGCAGCGCTCACTCTATCTGCAGTGCACTTCACCCAGGTGTATCGTCTCACTGTGGGGTGCTGCACCTGCCACACATCACACAACTTTTCATTGGATAATAGTCGGGAGAGAAATTCCGCTGATTTCAAATGGGGTTCTTCCCCATTTCTATCCACTGTAAAATCTAAAGTACAGTTCCAGTCCCCCCAACACCACAAGAGCATCAGAATCAGCAATCCTTCCCAACTCTTGACCCAGCTTTTCAAAAAAAGCCTCTTGCTCCGAGCGAGTATTTGGTGCATTAATGTTCATAAAGACATACACAAACCCCCTTACTTTAACATGCATGATCAGCAGGCGTCCACGCACTACCTCCTCTACACTGACAACTCCTGCCTCCAAACCAGGAGAAAGTAAAATGGCAACCCCCGCACTAAGATTGGATCCATGGCTCAGAAAACACCCTCCTTCCCACCAAAGTTGCCAATCCACCTCATTACCCACATCACTATGAGTCTCTTGTAAAAGAAACACATTTAAAGTCTTTTGTTTAGCAACCTCTAGCACTGAAACCCTCTTAACCCTATCTCTGGCACCATTAACATTAAGGGAGCCAATACATAAGCTTTCCATTAGAGATAAGAGAAGAAGCAACCACAGTGAAGTGACGTGAAAATAGTGGGAATAAACATGAAACGTAAAAGATGCGCATTTATTTCAAAGATTGGAAGAAGACAACAGTTTCCTAACAGCCGTGCAATGCTTTTTAAGTCGAAACCTCTTTTGACTAGAGAGGAAAACTGTGCTAACAGTCTTCATATTGTGCTTCGCCGAACGCAAAATTTTTTCCCCGTCCGGAAAGGATTTCAGCACATTCACTGCTTTTCCTTTCGTCGTGTCAAGAAAATCACTTAGCTCCTCAAAACTGTAAAAGGAACCATCCCCCACTTGGCTCGCTGTAGTGTCCGATAGCACGGAGGAGTCAAGAGAGCTCCCCATCCTCCTCCTCCTGCGTACTAACAGCCGCCCTGTTTGCCCCAGAGTCCACGTCCGTCATTTCTACCTCCTCTCCCCCCTCAACAACTGCACCGTTCACCTCGGAAGCAATCGGGGGAAACTCGAGTATTTCGGCAGCCTCAGCGCAAGACTCCACATTTACCTCAGCCCGCTCAGAAACCGTGGAACTGTCCTCCACTCTACCCTTTTTCCTTTCCCTAGACAACCCTTTATCACTCCTCAATCTCCGTGTCCGCCCCGCTTTGCCCCTCTCCTCCGATCGCCCCAATCTGTCGAAGGAGCAAGACCGTGCAGTGGAGGCGCTGGTCCCCTCCTGAGGGTCATCCCGCAGGGAGTCCCGTCCTACCTGCACCTCAGGCACCACCAACTCCTCCCCGACCTGCTCAGTTGGCTCAGCCTCACACTCCCCACTTGCTTTCCCATTAGACCCCAAAACGTTCTCCCCATTGACCTCTTCAGCGGCCTTCTCATTTGAATTACCACCCGGCACGTTTACCTCATCCTCCACCCTTTCCCTATCTTTATCCTTATGCGGACACGTCTGCCTCATGTGGCCAATTTCCCCACACTGAAAGCACCGCAAACTATCTGTACTAGCAAACACAACAAAAGAACTGTCCCTGTGCCTCACACAAAAGGAGGCATCGAGAGATTGCAATGCAGAGTTTAAAAACATAAATATCTGTCTCCGAAAAGACAGAACATGTTTCAACTCTGCATTCTTGCATCCCAGGGGAATCATCTTCATAGAACTAGCAAATTTACCAAACCTAGCAAGTTCCACTTCGATCGCCTCATTCTTAATGAACGGAGGAACATTTGAAACTATAACTTTCGTGGATGGTGCCGCAAACGGGGTAACTTGTACGAAAACATCTTTAACCCATAGCCCACTAGCAAGTAATTGTGCCACCAAACTAACTTTTTTCAAGAAAACCACCACCGCTTTATTCACCCGTGAAGCTGAATCAATGTTTCCACCTCCTACCTGCTCCGCAATCCCAACCAGCACGTCCTCTACAGACGCGCTACTCCCAGTAACACACCTAACCCCATGACGGAGACACCGTCTCCCTGTCCGACTGAGACGCCATAACAGCGTCCCACAAAAAGAAAAAAACCCCACCACAAAACCCCCCCCCCCCAACCCTAAATAATATCCATAGATAGCGCCCCTGTGAAAACAAATACAAAACAATGGAAAAACAGCAAGAAAGATATTAGAGAAACCAAGAAAAAGCCTGAAAAAAAGGCATGCAGCCAGCACCACTCCTAACACACCCTCCAGAAAGAAAGAAAGAAAGAAAGGGGTGGTGGAAAGAAGGAAGGAAGAAAGGGGGATGGAGGAACAGAAGGAAGGGAGGAACAAAGGAAGGAAAGGAGAGGGAAAAGAGAGAGGGAGGAGGAGGGAGGAATGAAGGAGGGATGGAGGGAGGGATGGAGGGAAAGTAGGAAGGGAGAAAGGAAGGATGGAGGAAGGGAGGAACAAAGAAAGGAGAGAGGAAGGAAGGAGCGTTGGAGGGACAGAAGGAAGGGAGGAAAGAAGGACCGGACAAAACAGATTGGGTCAATTTCACCCAGGAGGACAACAGGTGGGTTAAAATATCTAATGGTTTTAGATTTGTAACTTTTAATATTAACGTGACATAAACAGAGGATATTGAATAATGAAATATAATCAGAAATTGTGTTAATGATGCTCATGAGTTCATTCTTTTACAATACTATGTTTGATTATGATATGGCTGGAAAGCATATCTGTACTTTAACTCTGAGTCAGGGTTTGAAACACACACACTTGATCCATGGCGACCATGATCTGGTTAATTCTGTGTCCTGCTGCCCCTCCCTTCTTTTTGAAAACCTTCATCAGTTGGCTGGAGTGATGATCCAGTTGAACCATAAAGGTTGACAGCAGGGGGATTGTTGTAATGTGGGCAAACTCTGCATTTACCTGGAACAGATTTGAGTCAGAATCTCAGATGAAACTTAAAATGATCTCACATCACTTTCAACTATTCACATATTATGGAAATGCAACCATAGTTTTGCTATTGGCTCTAACATTTGAGATGTGATGTATTAATGGTTTGCATTTATGCTAATATACTGCGCATTGTAATGCAGACAGATTGACCATATGCATGGTATTTTCTCCATTCACCTGGTTCAAGCAAACACTGACATACTTAAGTCAATTTCTTGTTTTCTACAATGAAGAGGTAATTGTTTAATAAATGTACAACCATTAAAAAACAAAAAGAAGAACATTACCTGATTCTCAGAAAACAGGGCTGGCCATCTGTTTTAAAACTCTGCTATGAAGGGCATATCTTCAATTACTTCTCGTCTCCTATGGGCAAAGGTTTTCTCCATTTTACTGTTGATTAGCTGATGGTTGTTATTCTTTTTCACCTCTAATAAAAGTGCTTCCCTTTCCTTTTCAAGGCTTTCTTTGGTTTCGCCTGCTGGGTAATCAGTACAGAAAGTTGACCTATGCTTTCTTTGGCTTCTTTACCTGGTTTGGACCTTGACCCACGGAACCTCGCTTCTTTTTGACAGCATTTATGCTCAACTCTGGGCAGCCAATGTTTCTCAGTCTTGTGTGGAAGTTTGCCATTTTATACTTCAAACTAATTTGCCATCCATAGAAGCCGGTAACTGATCCCTGCTACTTTAAACAAGGATACTTTGTTATCAGGGCCTGGGCGACATCATCAAACTCTGAACTTGAACGATACACTTTGTATTTGACAATTTCTGATCCCAAACCATCAAGTATATCTGACTTTAGTTTGGGACTTGGACTCAAAAGAGTACCACTGTTCAGGAAGTCTTGGTTGGCCCTTTTCAACTGAATCTGTACCTCATAATTAAACTGAGGTATCTGGAAATTTTGGGGCCGCGGCTGTGACCTAAGGGAAGAACCTGAAGATGTGGATTCGTATATCTGTGTCTGATGCTGTGGACGAAGAACTGTCATCTAACCACTGTGAACCAGGTTGATATGTGGTTGTGTCTGACTCATCTGTTACGTAAATGACTTTAACAGTGCTCTTGTCTTTGATTTCTGAGATCTCTGTCAAGTTCACAAACTCATTGTCAAATTCAATGTCTCTATACTGCAGTCTGAAATTTCCAGGCAAGCTGAATTGTCTTTTAATATCCTCTTTGAGAGCCTGTACTGAATCCGGCATCCTATTGGGCAGAGTTAGTTTTGATGCGTTGTCCACTCCAAGTACAACTCTCAGTGATGTAGACATCTTGTGTTCATTCTGAAAAACAAAAACAAAATGCTTAATAATTTTCTCACATAAATCTCATCAGCCTTTGCATAATGAATTTCAGCATTGCAACACTTTATTTAGGAGTAACTGAGTTTTAATAACGAAAAAACCATTTTACCATATTTCATTTAAAGAAATTACCTGTCACATGTACAAATCTTTTTAAAGTAACCATTCGCAAGGATCCAACTCTGTAGTCAGCCAGAGGATACTGGTCAGAAAGCTCCTTCAGCTCAACCACTGCAAACTGTGTTGTTGGATGCAACTCAAAAGCTCAATAGTGGTCTCCGTACCATGAGGTCAGTTTTTTAATGATGAGACTCAACTCATTTCTTATAATGCACAGCTGAATTATTTCTGAAAATTCAGGCAGACCACCACATGATCCATGCACAACTATCATACCTTTTTTGTACTTCATACAATGGCATAGAGGACAAAAAACAGTGACAATTTGAGCAAGGTTTACAGTAGTGATTTCAGGGTATTTCCGGGCAATTGCGTTCACAACATCATCACTGAGGACCTCTGAGATTTGAGCAACATCCAAGGAGAGGATTTCATTGTCAGGTCAAAGCATACGATGGGCAATCATTAACTGATGTTTTGCTGCCAATGACAAAGTTACATTCCTAAAGTTATTTATATGCCTCACAACCTGCTTAAAAAGCTACGTTTGGCCTCGAAGCGCATAGTCCACAATGACACAAGAGGACCAAAACATTTGATCATTTCTGGATAGCGTTCCAGAAAATGATGTTTGGGCAACAACCTTTGATCGGGAAACAGTTCCTGATAACGTTTTCGATGGTCTGATATTTTGCACTCCAAGTAGGCTACTGATTCTAGAGTATGAACAGGTGCAATGGCCAATTCTGCAATGTCCTTTAAATCCAAAATCACCTGCCAAGCAGGTTCGTCATTGGGAACAAGTTCTCCTACAATGAAAGGGAGTAACCGAAGAAGACACCAATTTTTGTGGGCGTTCCCACCTACTGTGTGTTTCTTCTGTAAATCTTTTGGTAACAAATGAGGCTGGTTAGTTTTATCTCCCTCTTTGTAAGGAAAAGAATGGATAAGATTATTGAAGTGTTCAAGAGTGAACAACTTTTTAGATATAAGCACCTCAATGCACCTTGCTAACTTGACAGGAACTATGCCTTCAAATGTCGTCCACGACCTTTGATTTGAAGGTCATGGACGGCATTTGAAGGCATAGTTCCTGTCAAGTTAGCAAGGTGCAAGATGTCTGGTGCAAGATGTCTGGTGGATAACCTGTTGTCACATATTAAAGTGAGAAAGGCTGTCGGTTAAAATGCACGACCTTCTTACCCCAAAGCAGCTTCTCCCCTTTTCTTGAGCTGTCTTGATGTGGAGCTGGTGAACTTCCTTGGTTCTGCGCTCAAAAACTCCTGTTTTTACTTCCTGTGTCTGGATGTCAGAGAGCTGAGCTGTACAAAATCGACAGAAATATTTTCCTGAAAAATTCTCTACAAATCCAGCTAGCCCATGAGCTCCTAGATTATCTGCAGCAACACATTGTATTGTGCCCTTGATAAAAACTCCAAGATGTGGAATATATAGGCCTTGCTGTTCCAGAATCATGAAATCATGCAACAGAGGTTCAAATATCTTTTCATAGCCAAAAGTTTTAACATAATCACATTTGCATAACAGTGCCAAGTAGATTGAGGAAAGGGCTGAGCTGCAACCAGGTGGTAAGTAACTGTTTCATGACGCTTCAGATGATTGTTGATGTGAGAAAAGTACTCTTTGCTAGATGCCATTTCACTTCCACGGCACAAAGGGCATGTAAAAACTCCCTAGTTCTGCACTTCTAGTACCTAACACATTAACATGACATCGACTCAAATGAGTTTTAAGAGCATTCCATGTTTTGAATGAGCATGGACATTCATAGTATGTGCATGGATATGAGCGTCTCTGACCATAATGATAATGATTCAATTTGTAGTGTTTAAGTAACTGGGACCTCGTAGATACAGTCTCAGAGCACTGCTTGCACCTCCACATCCAGAGCCTACAAAGAAGAGAGACAGTGATTAGTAATCTCTTCAGCTGTTAGAATTAGTACTGCTTATAAAACAGATATGGAACATAGTAAACACCAGTTAGATATTGTTACATTGAGCCTCTCAATCAACTGCACCTGACCTGACCAAAAGCAATTCATGGATGTAAATTACAATTTTTTTTGCAACTACATTTAAGCCTCTGACTTTGCATCTATTAGGTGAAATAAAGCAAACAAACCACAACAAACAAAAACCTCTTTCATGGAGAACAAGGCACATTAAAATTACACTTTAAGTATTACTCTAGGATTATTTATTAGATTTTAAAATATGATATGAAATTTCAAATATGATTTTTTTTATAAAGTGCTCAAGCCCACCAGAGCTCCTCCTGCTTTCTATTCAATATTTAGGGATGCAGTATGAACTGGCACAAAAGAAAATCATCTGGCTATTTAAGAATTCAAGAGATATCATCTATGCTAGTGTTACACTTGACAGCGGCACAAATATATTTCAATGGCACACCCCAAACTCATTTATTTGGACAAAATGTCAGAAAAAAAAAAAAAGTTTTCATCCCCAATATTTGCAACTCTCTGCGAGAGCAGAAATTTAAAATTAAAGATGTTTAACAGAAGGCAACATCACCACCCCACAGCGATAAGAAAACAGTTCGATCATTTGATGTGTATGCACTAAATATAAACATGAAAGCACATAACAAATATGAACGAGCATCATATCCCTGGACGCTACGAGTAACAGGCAAACAGCCAATCATTTAACAGCTGTGTAGCTCGTTTGCAGAACCACCGCCACTTGTGTTTGTTTACAACAGAACAACGTGAGTGAGGGGGGAATCTCCGACCGGCGACCGTTACCTCTGCCTGCTGGCCCTGCATGTTCCAAGCTGATGTCATTCGGCACAAATGTGACCACGAAAGATAAACTGGAATAGAAACCATGGCATTTTTACAATTATTTTAGCCAGAATTATTATTTTTCATTTCTAGCTTATGCCTGCCATGTACCGTCCTCGCCGCATTAACAAGAAACTGTGTGTGTGTGTGTGTGTGTGTGATTTAATGTTAAGCTAGCAATGGCTGTATGCAATAGCAATAGCTATGCCATTGTCATTTTCTAACACACGGATCACCGCGCAAGCTAGTGCAAACCTCCAGCGAGCTACCTAGTTAGCCTTCCAATTTATTTCAGCTAAAGAAAAGGTGTAAAATGAGTGGGGGAGCTGGCCCAAGTAAGAAACGAAGACTTACCACTTCCATGCGGAATGGGAGGAGGAATTTTTTTTTTTTTTTACAATATCACATTCAAAGTGTGTTTGTCTGATCTGCCAAGCTAGCATCGCTATTCCGAAGAAGGTAAATGTGGAGCGTCACTTTCAGACTGTTCATAAAAAAAAACAAACACTGACTTCCCTCAGAACAGTGAGCTGAGAAAGAGAAAGGTGACAGAACTAAAATCACAGTTGTCCAGACAGCAGTCATTTTTCTCACTGCCGACTTCAAATGGCTCATGCAGTTATGCAAGGTACGCCAAATTACATTGTATACATATTACTCGGGTTATATTTAGAATTTTTAGTGTTGGTAGATCATTTTGGCTTGGTCATTTTAAAAGTAGCTCGCAAGTCGAAACATTGTGGGCACCCCTAACGTACGGTTTCACACTATTATCAAGGAAAAGTTCGCACATACCAATTTTTTCAAGGAAGAAGGCTTCCAACTGAGCAAATGGCGTGAGTCGTGTCGGTTGCTTTGCGCCGTGGTTACTGCGCATGTCTGAGGTACTTGCGTGCCTGTATGATTGAAGTGAGATTGTTATGTTCGTCTGTGTTTTGTAGCCTTGAAATCTCTTACTATTACGTTATTCCAATGAGACCTTGGTATTTTTTCTGTAAAACCTTAATAGTTATAGTAATTTTACCACAACAAAGTTACATAACATGAACAACATCACAATTTCATTTCTGAGAGTGTATGTACAGCACAGGAGCGAGTGAACGTGTTTCCAAAGCACCTCAGAAACACGCAAGTGACATATTGCGTTTTGAACATTTCACTTCATTGTTGTAATGTTTGTCATCATACAGACTGGGAAGTGTATGAAGAAGCAGAAACTGAAAAAGTTCAGTTTTGTTGAAAGCTTTACACACGCATGTAGTTTCCTAAGTTTTTGCGAAGTACAATTCACCGTATATTGTTAGAGTGAAGATTAATTTACTGTGAGAGTTCTTTTAATCGCAGAGACTTGTACTGCTCTCAGAATGAACCTACAGGCACACCTTACACTTCCACAGGCCTAAACGGAGATCTGCAGTGTTGCACATCCCAGAATGTAACTTGACTGTGACATCTGAATGGGCATTTTGATGTAGCTGGCATGTAGTCTCATTACAGAGTTTTTGGTGTCTTTTCATTTCACATCTGCGGGTTTGTGAACTCATGTAGAGCGCAGTAACGAACAAATGTGTTTTCAAAATAACTTGAACAAGCAAGTGCCATATCACGTTTTAAAGAACATTTCGTTTCATTGGAATACTGGTTGTCATTGTAAATTCTGGGAATTGAAAAAGTTTAGCATTGCTGAATGCTTTACACAGGCATGTAATTTCAATTTTCTTTCTCTGTATTGAAGTGCAAATGTAATTGAATTCAGAAGCAGGTATTGTGAAATTGAAAGTTAGATAAATTTGAACCCAATTAAATACTGCTGTTGACAGCCCTATAACATTATCAGTATCAATACCATCCGATGGTTTAAGATTTATGATCAAACAATGAAAATAACCTTTAAGTGAAAATTGCATTTTTGTTTGACTTTTTTCCTTCCATGTATGTATTTCAGAGAAAACATGCTTGGCAATTTATGAACAACACACAGAGGGTGGACACAGAGGCTTCAGGACTGAACAATGCAGATCAGCAGACTCATGGACAGCCACAAGTGAAACAAGCAAGGATTGAACAATTTGTGAATAATATTTCTCAAACCAAAGTAAATTCCCTCGTCTTCAGTTTCATTGTGGATGATGTCCAGTCATTCTCTTTACTGGAACAGCATGCATTCAGGAAACTAATTGAGGGCATGAGTGGGGGAAAGACTGTAATGACCCAAAAGACACAAGAATGGCTAGGCTTGATGAGGCATACACGCACATGAAAGAGGAACTTAAAGCAAAGCTAGGCAAAGTGCATTCCATGTGCACAACAGCTAATATTTGGACAACTTCCAATAAGAGCTTTTTTGGGATGACTTGCAATTGGATCGAGGGCAACGAGCTGGGGAGGAAATCGGCAGCAGTTTGCCTGTGCAAGGATTCAAGGCCGACATACATATGACATTGCTGCTGCTAAGATACATGAGATTCACATGGCTTTTCACATTGAAAATAAAGTCCAAGCTAGTGTCACAGATAATGGTAGCAATTTTGTGAAAGCTTTCAAAGACTTTTCAACAGCAAGTGGTAACCATGATGAGGCAGATAACCAAGTTGAATTCCAGGATGTGGATACTGTTCTTGCTGGAGACAGATGAAGACCTGCATCTCTTTCTACCACCCCACCCAAGATGTGCATCATGCACAATGAATTTGATAGCCTCTAAGGATCTTGTGAAATCTTTGACACAGGGGCCAACACGCAAAGTGTACTGCAGTGCAATGGCTAAATGCTCAGCCTTATGGAACAAGGCCCACCGATCACCATTGGCCACTGAAGCTGTGGAAGACCTAGGGAAAATGAAACTCATTGTTCCATGTGTTACTCTCTGGAACTCAGAATATCATGGCTTGCAAAAAGTTATCTCTCAGTGAGGCACAACTGCGGGAAGTTTGTGACCACCTGAAGGTTGCCAGGATGCTTTCCAATGAGATTGCCTTCTTGAAAGAATGTGCTGAAGTCTTTGAAGCCACTCACCATTGCTCTTGACCTTCTGCAAGGAGAAAAGAACTGCTACTTCGGACTGCTGATACCCACACTTCTTTCTCTGAAGAATGGAGCTGCAACACGCTTCTTCTCTGATGTTGTTGGCACCATCCTGGCAGCAACAGACAGATGCTTTGCACAGTTGTTTGACAGTCAGGATGCAAAAATTGCATCAGCAACTACGCCACAGTTCTGTTTGTGGTGGCTGACAGAAGCTGAAAGAGAGGAAATGCTTGCAATTTTGGTGTCAGAGGCAACCCACTTGGATCCAGGTGGTGATTCTGATTCTGATGACAGCAGTGTGGATTCTACATGGTCAGATGAGGGTTTCTTCAGTTATGGACCTGGAAACTCCAATGTCAAAGATGTGTTGCTGATGAAGTCCAGAAGTATCTAGATGGATAAGTAAGACTCTGGACTGCCTTAATGACTTTCCAAGGGTGAAGAGGCTCCTCCTCCTTAAATCCAACACCATCTTACCCTCGAGTGTGCCTGTCGAACTGCTATTCAGCCATGGTGGCAATATCTTTACCCCCCCAGAGGAACCACTTGACAGATTAACATTTAGAACAAGTGCTCCTCTTGCGTTAACATAGCAAACTCCTCCCTGTGGCCTTTGATTAAAAAACAGCAACAAAAACTTAAACAAAAGAAACAATACAGTACACCTGTGAACGTTTGTGCCAGCATGTTTTTGCAAGGGTAATTTGATTTAACCAATTCTAAATGGCAAATTTGTTCTACTGTATATTAAAGTAAGGTACTCCTCTCAGGTTGCCAGGTTGCAAGTTTTGTTAATGGTGACTTAACTAATATTTGTTTTTTCTTTTTTAATGATTTATGGATAATGGAGTTTTTATTCCTCTTGATTTACATCGAAAATGGAAGATGAACATTTTGAGTAGGTGCTCCTCTTGTGTTACAAGAGCAAAGTCCTCTATGTGGCCTTTGATTAAAAAACAGCAACAACAAAAACTCACACAAAAAAACAGCATCTCACATGTTGTAGAATATACACAGAACACCTGTAGTTTGTGGCAGGACCAGGGGCGGAGTTTCCGGGGGGGCCCGGGGACCAGGGGGGCCCGAGGCCTCTGTTCCAGGCTGGGGGGACCGGGCTTTCTCTCGACGAAACCGTTCACTGCGCGATATGTGTGAGTTTATATATGTTGCCCAGTCAGGATGAGTCATGGTTGGTAAAAACTTTACAAGACTGACTTTAGTGATGTAGTTAGGTGTAAAATATGAATAAAATGACGTGCTGCATGACTGGCTTTATTTTCACTCTCACATTTAACTTCATTACGTGCAAATTTACAAGTGGATCGCCGATATTGTCTCCAAGTGTATTTTGGGTAAAATCGTTATCAACCGTCCACCACGTCATCATCAGTCATTTGTCAACAGAGTGCAAGCTAGGTGTAGCATTTTTACAGACTAAGCTAAACATTGTGGCAGTTCATATAAGCATAAAAGTGGAGTGACGAAGCACAAAGAAAAGGAAAAAAGAGAGCAAGGAAAGGCCAAATTACAAAAACTGGACACATATTTTGTTCGTCCTCCTGGAGATGAACCTGACATTTTTGTTGGCAGCAATTCAATTCTGGCAGCACAGTCTCGGAGCCAGATTTACAGGTAGCAATTCTAGCTATCACTACACCACAAACAATGTGTGAGCTGTTGTAGACTGTTGATGGTTGTTATTTCTCGTAGCCCAGCTTATATCCCCTTCTTTCTCTCTCGACTGCATAGCGGTGATGTTAGGGACTCAGCAGTTGCTTGTGTCAAAAATGTAGTATGTGTGCTTGTAAGCCCCGCTGTTGCGGGTATGTGTATGTTGTAAAGTGATGTTATCATGAGCTTTATTGGGTTTAAAGGGCCATGTCATGTGCCCCGCCCCCGGCCCGGTACTGATTTGTTCCGCTAGTGGGCAGGACTGTTTTTGTAAGGGTAATTTGGTTTGACCAAATGTAAATATTGAATATGCAAAATGCATTTTTTTGCATTGAAAATGTTTTGAGATGTTTAAAGACAAAAAAGAATATTTGTGGAACTCAAATTTTTGTGGTTGCATTCGTTTTTTTGTATAGGTGCAATGTTTGATTTTTAAGTAATCAAAGTATTCACATTAGATTACATTTTTTTGTAATCCATGGATTTTTACTAATTACAAAAATTGCCATGTAATTTGAATTCAGTAACTGACCATATTTCAAAGTAATCTGACCCAATCCTGTCCACTTCTTCAAAGCAGAAGTGGGTGCACACACTGGCGAGCCGAGGGGAGCCCAGAATTGGAAGGAAAACAACTAAGTTAATGATAAGATAAGGAGTTAATTATGCTCGAAGCAAAAGAAGGCCTAAAGGGGGTGAATCAGGCTCGGAAAAGACAAAATATTGAACTAACAAGGCTTTTGAGTTACAGGGGTCAGGAGCAAGAAGCCGGAGATTTGTAGCAGGGGACAGAAATCCCATAAAATAAAAACATATATAAATACGCAATGTGACTAACTATTGATCTTTGCTCTCAGTTTTCTCGTGAAACAGGTGCTGAGGAGTTGTGAGTTGGGTAGAATTTGGCCAATTCTGCCCCACTCATGTTCTTAATGGCAGTAAATTTTGAGCCATGGTGATACACATGTCTCAAAAGGGGGAATGGTGGGACTAGTTAATCAAAGATATACTACATTTGGCTTTGCAAATTATACGATATACTACATTTGGCTTTCAAATCATACAAAAAAAGTTTTGTAAAAAATGTTTGGCCTGTTTAAAAATCACCCGCAGGGTAATTTGAAAGTTCAACAAGGTAAAATTCTTGATCCGGTTGAACCGTTTTGTACATGGATGATGGATTTCATACACCTTACCCCATGTGCAGGGAAAAAGTACTGCTTGGTAATGGTGGACCCATTCACAAAATGGACAGAAGCATTTCCTACAGGCTTAGTTGAAGCTAAAGTAGTGGCAAAAATTATTCTGAAATAATTCCCAGATGGGGTATTCCACAGCAGATATTTAGTGATAACGGTCCAGAATTTAGAAATTAAATTTTAAATAAAATGGGACAAACATTAGGTATCCGAATGAAGAAACATTTTGCTTATCACCCACAGTCAGTAGGGCTAGTGGAAAGAACAAAAGGAACTCTTAAATTTAAGTTAAGAAAGGCAATGCAGGAGATAGGGAGAACGGGGGTAGATTGTCTCCCCATAGCTCTCACTAGCATGAGAATCAAGCCCACTAAAGGGAGAGGAGTGATGCCGTTTGAGGCAGTAAGGGTGTGTTGCCGCAAGTCATTAATTTTGTTTTTAGAATTCTGCTAGAATACTTGTTTTTTATTAACTATATCGCAGTTTAAGAAATCATTCGTTAAAATTGATTTTATCTGTAGTGTCGATGACATTACGTCCTGTTGCATCACTTTCTGTTTTGACTCACTGTTTCTGGTGTGCAAGGAAGGAATTAGATATCCTCGAAGCTATGTTCAATAAGGTAGTTTAAAGTGAACTATTTTTCAGCTATACGCTATGCTATCGGTTGCTAAGCTAGGTAAACCAGCAGTTTGTGTTAATATTTGACTAGTTTGATGTATGTGATTTGAAAAAAGGACACAGATGTTGATTATGTTTGTATTGATTAGTTTTTTCAGTTTTCACCATGTAAAGCAAGGTAGCTTGTTTACTGCACTCTGTTTCATTGAATTTACATGGTGAAAACTGAAAAAACTAGAGTGCAGTAAACAAGCTACCTTGCTACAGCTTTGTTTTCATTGGTTTCGGTTTAACTCGGTGTTAAGTCAGCGTTTCAACACCCTGCACGAGAACACTACTAAGGGGGAAGGCATATTTCCTACCACAGTTTGGTACAACACAAACAGCAGCTGAAATGACACTCGCAGATCATTTAAAAAGATTGTTAACCATTGAAAAGGAAGTTTCTGCACAGATGGTTCCAGTTGATCCGGTTCCGGAAGGAGAAGCTGGGTTGCAGCCCGGGGTCTGGGTCCTGATAAAGCACCGGGGGACAAGGTGGTCAGAACCGAGGAGAATTGGACCATATCAGGTAGTAGTGGCAACTTCAACAGCTATTAAAGTACAGGAACAACCCACTTGGGTGCACAAAACACACTGTAAATTAATAGATAAACCGGTGAGTTCCAGCTAAGCAAGTCAGGCTACAAAGGTCCGGTGGGGGTGTCTGCTCTCTGTTGTTGTAGCGGTAGTGAGCCTTTTGATATTCATAAGAGTGTTACTTTCAATACATCAGAATACGCAGGATCCTAAGAAAACAATGGAAAAAAATTATACATTTCTTATGAATACCAGCCCATGGTATTCATGGGTGAATAAAATGGTAAAAATGAACAAGGCTATATAAAGGATGCGTGAATTTTTAATGTACTTTGAATCAGATGTTGGAGGAGGCTGGTTCCCAAATGCGTATTTGTATTAAACTTGTGTTGATTGAAAGCTCTTGTTTGCATGTTCATTCCTCTCTAAGATTCACCTCAACAGGTCATAGGGGAATTTACCTGACAAATTGGGGCTCGTCCGGGATTGCAACATCTCACCTGGCCAGGGCCAGGGGGTGCTGGTGAATACCACATGGGTCTGTCTATGATGGATAAAGTAGGTCCTCGTCTCAGATCACCAAGGATCTTTGAGGGGGAGCGAGGCCTGTGGTTACTGCCCTGGACTGTGCAGGGGTAGGAGATGCTATCCTTTTTCCTTCTGGAATGGATGAGGAGGTCCTCGGTTTGGATCACTAAGGATCCATGAGCGGATAACGAGGCTTGTGGGTACAGCTTTGGAATGTACAGGGGTGAGTTATACTATCAAATATTCTGGGAAATTTGAGAGTGAACAAACAAACGAGTAAGATGGGGTCATCTAGCAATAAAGGAGAGGAGTATACTCCTACTAGAGATGAACTAAGGATGGCAAAAGAGTAAGTCGATAAAGAAGGTTGTGTGCAGGTGTGGAGAGAAAAGTTTGGGTTTAAATGCAGGTTGCATAAGGAAGAATGTAAGTCGTTAGTCTGTGCAATTCTTAAGAGGTGCAAAGGAAGCTCTAAGAAAAGGAAGAAATATGGCTTGACTATGGCTGAGGCTTGGTTGGCAAAAGCAAGTGTTATAAAAAAGGAGAAGCAACGTGAGGCTCAGAAACATAAAGATGCCGTCAGTAAAGAAAAGAAAGAGTTAAGTGCTGTACTGGATGATTGTGAAAGAGATGCTCCTCCAAACAACACACAGAGGGAAGAGGCACCACTGCCTTATGATAAGAGTGTTGCTGAAGCAAGATTTCTGCTGAGTGCAAGGTGACTGGAATGCTCTAACAGACAATAGGCAAAGGCCGTGGGGTCCACACCCGGCTACGATAAATGTAACACAAGATCGTTACTGGCAGTTGTTGGTACTGTTGTTTGAAAGAATAGCGAGGCACTATAGACAGCAGTGTGTCTACTCTAAAATATCAGACCCTCACACATTGCTTAATGAAATGAGAACAGATGCTAAATATTTTTCAGTGATGGATTTGGCTAATGCATTCTTCCCAATTCTAATTGATAAAGACAGTCAATTTTGGTTTGCGTTTACATTTGGGGGACAGAGGTATACATTTACAAGATGTCCAGAGGGGTATTGTGAGTCTCCAGCAATATTTTCACAGATTATGAGTGATAGTTTGGCAAGATTCACTCCAAAAGGGGGGAGTCAATTACTCCTCTATGTAGATGACATTTTAGTATGTTCCCCAGACCGAGAAACCTGCAAGAAAGATACATTGAATTGTTTAACATTCCTGAATCAACAAGGACATAAGGTTTCAAAAGGGAAATTGCAGTTATGGCAAACTAAGATAAAATTTGGTTTGGAAGTTTAGGGGAACCTGAAGGGGTACCTAGTGATAAAACAGCCTTAGATACGACTGGTCAGGGAGTATTGTCATTTTTCTGCCCATGGTGCGAGATGCATATACATACTAACTGGATAAATTATATTTATTATACAGAGCTAGTGTATTTTAATTTAACTAGGGAAGCGATTGCAGCACTTTCCGAGGAGTTGAAGGCTAACACCAAGGTTACACTCCAGAACAGAGCAGTCTTAGATTACTTATTGGCAAAGGAGGGTGGGGTTTGTGCACTCATAGGGGACCAATGCTGTACGTACAGTTATGTGCAAAATAGTAGCAATGTGTTTAAAACAACAGAGGAAAAGTTCCATGTTCCTAATAGCATTTATTTCCATACATACAAAAGCACTGGGAGCAGCACACATTCAATTCCAAATGAAAACATGAATAATTCTTTTTTCTTTTTTAATAAAAATGAAGAAAAAGAATATTACGTTGTTCAAAAAAATATCAGTGTCTGCATTTTCATTTACAAACTGGAATATCATACAGTATAAACTAAAAATGAAATGAAGAGTTAGCTTTTCCTTTCACCACTGAACTAATATTTAGTTATATAACCATTACTTCGGATCACTGCTTTACATCTGTGTGGTATGGGGTCAACTAACATTTCACACCTGGACCTGGAAATTGCAGCCCAAGGTGACTGGACTACATTCCACAGATCTTCTGCATTCTTGGGTTTTGCATCAAAAACAGAACTTTTGAGGTCACTCCACAAATTCCCAATCGGATTGAGGTCCAGGGATTGGGCTGGCCACTTCATGACATCAATCTTGTTGGTCTGCAACCAGGATGTTTCCCGCTTGCTGGTGTGTTTCGGGTTGTTGTCCTGCTGAAACACCCATTTAAGGGCATGTCTTCCTCAGCATAAGGCAACATGACCTCTTCCAGGATTTTTATGTACTGAAACTGGTCCATGGTGCCTGTTATGCGACAAGTGGGCCCCACTCCATGGTATGAGAAACTGTGGCTTGTATTCAGTGTTTGGGGGCCGTCTGTGGCCTTTATACCCAAAAAGAACAATCTTGCTCTCATCTGTCCATAGAATATTGCGTCACTTCTCTTTAGGCCAGTCAATGTGCTGTTTGGCAAACTGTAACCTTTTCAATACATGTCTTTTTTCAGCAGTGGTACTTTACGGGGGTTTCTTGCAAATAGTTTGGCTTCACATAGGCGTCTTCTGATTGTTGAAGTACTCACAGGTAAATTAAGATCTTTGATTTCTCTAGAGCTGATCATTGGATGCTTCTTTGCCATTCTTGTTATTCTATGATCTATGTGGATGGCAGTATTCCTTTTCTACAGCGTGTTTCGGGTTTTCTTTTCCATTTTAAAGCATTTGAAATCATTTTAGCTGAGCAGCCAATTATTTCTGCACTTCCTTGTATGTCTTCCCCTCTCCAATCAATTCTTACTCCTTCAGAACAATGTCTGGAACGACCCATATTACTCATTGAGCAAGGGCTAAAACCAGCAGGTACAACATCTGCTGCCTTCTTTCTTAAATAAGGGCCATGATTGACACCCATTTCTTCACAAATTGAATGACCTCCCTAATTGAACTCCCCACTGCTATTAATTTGAACACACCCCTTTCATTAAATGAGTCAATTACCCCCAATCAGCAGCATGCATGTCATGTCTGTTAAGTCTGTTGGCTGGCCATTACTCTGCTACACCTAGTTATGAATTTGTTCCCATGTTTTGTCATCATTTCTGCCAAAATCAGCACTTAAACACATTAGTGATGTTACACTGCTGTTATTTTGCAGTGTAATTTTGCAATATATACAGTTATTTTGCAAATAACTCTATATACCCAATAACACAGCCCCGGATGGGTCAGTAACTAGGGCCCTGGAGAGACTTAGGACACTGTCAGACGAGATGCATGAGCACTTGGGGATAGATAATCTACTGGGGGGGGGCATATTTGATCAGTGGTTTGGAAAATGGAAGGGTCTGATCGTGTCGGCGTTGTTGTCCCTCCTTGGAATGATGGCAGCACTAGCATTGAGTGGATGTTGTTGTATCCCCTGTATTAGATCTCTGTTCAACAGGATTATCATTACGGTGATCAAAGGAAAAGCTCCTCCTCCCTATCAGAGGCCCCAGATAGAAGCTGAAACCAGGGCACTGATTGGAGACGACGGCTACGAATGTGAAGATGTCGAATCAGACAACAAGTGTGATGTTTAGAGATGTTTGGTTGGTCTCATTTTCATGTCAACATCTAGGCAACAGAGGGTGATGGGGAAGAAGCATATGTATTAAATAAAATGTTATGTGAATCATGAAGGATTAGCTTGCAAAATATGATAGTGTGCTATGCAATGATATTTGGATAATAAGAAACATTACAGAACAACAGTGGAAAAGTACTGGGGAGTGCTGGTAAATAGAGACATGATAATGGGAACACAGGATAAGAGGAACTCACAAGGAGATATTGACAAGGGGAACAAGCATGTTTTGAAAGAAGGAAAAACGTTATGTACTGACAGTGTAAAAGGAGTGATGACAATGGCAGATCGGAAGGTGAGATAAGGACAAGGGCGCGATGACCATGTATGTGTAAAGATAATGCTATGTAAGTGCAACATGGATTGTGTAAGTGCAAAATGGGTTGTGTAAGTTGAATTGTTTAGAAAACAGGGACCACCGCATGTCAAGAAGAGGAACTGCCGGACGACAGGGGCGTGAATGAAGAAAGGAGTCAGATCAATGAACCGGTCAGAAGGAAGCAACGCCCCTGGGTCCTCATTTATAAAACTTTGCATACTTTCCTGCCTAAATAATTAAGTACGCCAAAACCTACGAGTTTGCGTATGCAAAAAAAAAACAGATTTATAAAACTTGCATACGCAACACATACGCATGTCTTCTGTTATAAATCACAACTAATCCTACAATTGTGCGTGTGTGAACGCGCGCCACAACCACACCCTGAAACGCCCACATTTAAGCATATATGGTGCTCCGGAAGTCGAAATCAATTAAGTAAGATCTATAAATAATGTGTAGAACAGAGCAATACATTTAAATGCAATAATGACAGTGAACAGGGGGAAAAAGAAACAGCGAAAGAAGCTGCGAAATCGAAACTTTAGTCTCCTAAACAGAGATTAGAAAAAATATAATTTCAGGTGGCCACGGCACCGGGGTAACAAATACAAAAACGGCTTGCATGGCAGGAGGTTACCGCGGCTGTCAATTTCTCAGGTATAGAGAGCCGCACGCAGATCAAAATCAATACAAGATGGTCCGACATCAAGCTTGAGGCAAACAGGCTTCTACTTGCCCAACTGCAAGTACATATGGCATATATATGGGTGTATATGGTGAAACGGGCGGCGGTATGGAGGGTGCCACCACTGAGCTCCGTCGATGAGTGGCTGGATACGATTATCGGAGTTGATTTCCAACTTTACTGTTCATCAGAGTGAACGAATCATGACGTGACCCTGGCCATCGTGCAACCACATGTCGGTGTTATTTGTGTATCGCAAATCACTTGCACGTTTATTAAATGGAGAATCTTATGATTTACGTACACCTATTCATACACTGACTTCGCCCTTCGATTGCACCGGTTACATAGGGAAAACCGGTCATCGCTGCAAATTGATTTTTGATGTTTCCTCTGTATAGTGGAATTTGATATACATCAAACTCAGGGACCATCCATGGTATGACATGGACTGAATGAGGGCTGGGATATATCCGACCGGTCCGCTATTTCCCGCTGGACACTCCCCGTAGCTGAAAATCCACACAGGATTTTCAGATGGGCAGGTATTGAATGGTTGCTATGTGTAGGGCGCTCCAGTACCGGTCTCAATTCAGCACAGAGTTCCAAGAGTACAGTCATGTTAAGCGAAATCGACTCATGAGCCAAGCATCATCGTGGGCAAAAAAAAGTTGGAACAGTCCCTGAAAACATGTTCCATCGCACCATTCAGTTCACAATATCCTCATATTGCCAAGGCAGCCATGGTCATGCTGTTTTGCTATCCTTACATGCTTTAAGTCTATTAATGTGAACAAAATACATTGACTAATAATGATTATTAGTGATTGCTGATTGTTAATATCTGTTAATCTGTTAATTTATCATTTATGGTCAAAACAACATTGGTTACGAATAATAATGTGATCCTAATTAATCATCAGGAAAAAGGAAAATATAGTGCAAATTTCTTTTGGTCTCTAGGGTGTGCTATTTAGAGCAAATATGTGCCCGAAATGTGCGTACGCATGGGTCAAACGTATCGTACCGGTACGCACAATCTCACGTCAAGTAGAAATTTTATAAATCCCAAATTGTGCGTGAAAATCGGCGTACGCACGTTTTGGAGCGTTTTTTGTGCGTACACACGGTTTATAAATGAGGCCCCAGGAAACTATACCATGTTCTGTACTATAAAAACGAATGGGTCAGGGAAGGGTAGTAAGTCAGACTTCGCAAACTGACACACTCTGTTGTTTGTCAGAGACAGGAGGATCTCGACCCAGAGCTCCGTATGCTTTATTCATTTACTGCTTGATAAAATGAAGGATTGATGACCAAATATCTTCTCCTATCGCTTCATTAAAAGAACACACTGATTTCGCTCTCACATAGAATAGCAAGAATGTTGAATAGAATGGGCGGAAATCCAACAAAACGAACTTGGTTTTAATCAATAGTTATTTTCAAAAGTAATTATTTAGGTTAACCAATTTTAACTTATTACCTGTTGGTTAGGTGAGGGGTTTTAGTGGGTAGTGTCACTTGTGTTTGGCATTCAGAGTGCCAGACGTTAAACGAGGGCTTTAATTACTACAACACCCTGGATTCAGAGAATTGTTATTTTTCTTCAATCCTCACTTCCCTGACAGAGTACAACTACTGTGGCACATTAGCTAAATGATTCAAAGCCTTGAGTAGATAGCGGTTTGAAATTCTCCGGTTTTCTCCGTCGCTTCTCAGTGAAAGCCTATTCGATCAGTCGGATGTCGCTATTATTCACATGCTCTGCATTCACAAATAAATAGATTTACAAAGAAGTGATGATATATCCTTTTAATTGGTAATTAATAATCCGCAATCCGAAACTCTCTAAAATCCGGAAAATTCCACACATGACCTCACTTGCGTTTAGCACCCTGTACGGTCTACTACATACATAAAACACATGTCTAGATGTCTACATGTGTCCTTAAAAATATGTTTTTATTTGTTTTAAATATTTTACACATATTGAAAAACACAGCTAGACTATCAACCTTACCTAAATTAAGTCTGTCTGTCTAACTGTGCCTGAAGAGAAAACAAATTCTAATCTCCGATGAGTAGCCACAACAATTTTGCGTGTTAGTATTGGTAACGTTACGATTGAGTTGCATCGACTCTTGCAGAAACTGCTTTATTTCATAGAATTCAAAACTACTACCAAATGTAGGGAATAATTAAACAATAAGGAGAAAAGAAAAAACTTTCCTTAGTGCAAAAAAACCCAATTTGTGTCTGCGTCTCCATCTCTCTGTTTGACAGCATTACACGTGCGATTGTGTTGGTTACAAACCACTTCTTGGGAAAGAAGAACTAACGGACGCGAAGGAAGATCGCTCGTTAAAATTGCGGATGGCAGCTATATTAGTCCAATAACATAAGAATGTATGTTTATTAAATAAGAACGTGAATGTATTATGACAGTCCTACTTCTGAGGTGTTTCGGAGACGTGTTGACTGCGTAAGTTTTTCTTAGAGCTAATACAGCGAGGTTATCCTTAGCAATGGTTTCTACTCTTTATTTAGCCTATAGCAAACATCGTTCAAGTGTAAATCATGTAAAAGTCTTAATTTGATTAATCAGGATTACACAGAATCACCTGTTTTACTGTTGAATCCAATAATATTCAGAAAATACATGTGGAAAGTGTAATTTCAAAAAGATACCCAGCCGATTCAATGTGGTCAAGCTATCACCAGTTCGGAAAATGATGGTCAATGATGCCGCTTAAAATTTTGGTGCGCAAATACATAAGAGATCCCAGTAGGACAATAACACGCTGATCTCACTGAAACGGCTGACACAGACGAACAATCTTGCCTTTCCAAGTATTTTCTAAGCTGATATTTCTTTCTTTTTACATTTGTTTGTCTCTCGAGATTGTTAAATTTCCAGATTATTCTATGACTTGTTTGCAAATTATATTTATTACACACATGTCTTATCTAAGATTCTTATTTTATTACTTATATTGCAATGACAAACGAAAACTAATTAAATTTATGTAAAACTTGTATATATTTTCATTTGTTATTGTACATACATTTTTTTAAATTAATTGACAATCAAAATTCAGTCATTCATATTGTTCAGGGAAGAGCTGCTAGCAGCAAAATATTTGAGAGCATGTAGCTCAGCCATATCGAATAGTTTGTGCAAAACACAAACTGATTCAAACAGTCGGAGTGCCCGTTACTGATTCCCCGTCATCAAAGTTGACGTCGGCTATCGATGAAGTAGCCTAATAATTTCGACTGACTCCAAGGATACTAAAGCCAAGTGAGTGACATCACTGTGCTCAGAACCAGTCAGATTAAAAGACCATCCCACTGAATAGGGGTTTAGAGAGGAACATTATATCAGCATTGATTGCCAAAACCTTTTTGATCTGCATGAATTCTGGCAGACTTGAACAATGTCCAATTGAAACCACCATATCTGGGCAATACTTAATGCCATCAATGGTAAAACTAGGTGAAACAAGCACTGTGGAACAATTAGGACTCCTCATACGCAGATATTCCTGAACATTTTCAGGAAATGCTGTTACAAGTGAACTACAGACCCTATCTATTTGTATGCCTGGCTTGAAAAAAGAACTTGCATTCATGTGATAGGCTATTGTCATTTGATGCTTCTTGGGCAGCATTAGAGGGACATTTTTGAAATTTTGTGCATCACGGATCACTTTCTTAAAGAACTTATGCTTCCCCTCAAATCTCATGGTCCAAAGATTTCTCAGCGGCCCATACGTTCTGATTAACTGAGGATAGTGCTCTATGTAATGATGCTTCGGAGGGAGCACGAAACTTGGAAACACTTCTTGAAGCAAAGCCCTGTGTTCTGAGATCTTGCAATCCAAAAAGTCCACAATGTCATCAGAAAATTGGACAGACAAGCTCAATTCCACAATATCTTTCAACATCATTAGTATTTCCCAGGTATGTTCATTCTCTCCCACTTTATGGCCAATCAAGAGTGGGACGAGTCTCAAGAGGGCCCAGTTCTCATGGCCATTCCCCCCTATTGTTCTTTTAGTTCTGAATGATTGTGGAATTGGCTGTGGCTGATCAGTGTTATCAGAAAATTTGTATGGAAATTGTTTGATAGCACCATTTAAGGACTCCAGGGAAAAATACTGTTTACCTATTAAATCCTGCAAACATAATGCCATCTCTACAGGAACAATACCCTCCAGCAGATCATGCAACAGGTCTGGGGGGAAACCACCAATTGCATGAAAGTGTTGCAAACTGTCACTCAAGGGACGGCTACTCTTCACGCCATATTGTGCCACCAAAGTGCTGTCCTGTTGAACATCTTGGACATGCTGTTGGTGTTTTTATTTTGTTCTCATTTCAAAAAAGCCTGACCTAACTTCCTTGACTTTGATGTCCTCCCTTGTGGCCACGCAAAATCTACATGGAAGATTCACCCTAAAGCTCTTGTGAAAACCTGCTAATGAATGGGCACCTAGATTATCTGCCAGGACGTGCAGAACAGATCCCCTCACACATGATCCCCAACTGCTCAACATATACTCCTTGTTGTTCAAGATATTTCAGGTCTTCAGTTAAATGGTGAAGTATTTTTGAGTAGCCATGCTTCTTAATTACACATGTTTTACATAGAAGAGCTAGCTGTATGGTATATGTGTTTTGTTGGCAAGTTTGCAAGAACCCAGTAGATAGCACACAATTTGTGCTCCTTTTGTGATGTTCCAAGTGGATTGGCCACTTCACAATCATCTATGTACAAGTTAAGAGAAATTCTACAATCATCTTCTGCAAAAAATGAATTACCCTTATAATGTGTGCCATCCCTGTAACTGCTGTATCCCCTTGAGGTCTTACCAGGAGCGAGCACCTTATCAAGAACTTCTGTCCTATTCAGCAATTTCTGCAGCATTTGAATAATCGGGACGTACACATAATATTGATCATCGCTATCAACTTTGTATTCCTCAGGCATGACAACTGGAAATTCTCTCAAGATGTATGATGTTCTCCTATGGGTTGTGGAAAGAGGACCTCCTTCTTTTGTACAATGTATCAGCACATTGCTGTCAGTGACTGCCCTAACAAGCTCTTTCACAACTGAGTTTTCTGTCTCACCATAGTGTTTCACAATAATCTGCTGTATTGTGCTGTTTAACAATGACTCAGACAGTAAATAAATTTGATTCGACTGCTGAATAATTTCTTGTGTTGCACTATCAGAAATATGCAAGATTGTCTGCATTTTCAGAAAAAGTGATGCCAAATTGTGTTTAAGCTTTTGCTTTGTATCATCCAACTGGTCTTGTTCCTCTCTTGTATTGTATTCATTTTCAGTGTTTGAGCTGTCAATAGTGGGGAGAGCTGGACCTTCATCTGTGTGGCTAAACTCAGAACTTGAAACAACTCCCAGGTTAAAATGTTTGTGGCATTGGGCGTGATGTGCCTTACTTTTATGGGCGTTAAATGTGGAGTACACTTTTAACTCAAATGAACAATCTTTAAAAGGACACTGAACTTTTTCATTATTCCTCAAATGAGTGCGCAAATTGGCAAAATTGTCAAATTCACTCGATAGCTCAATTAAGCCACAAACATGACACCTGTAACCTCCTGGACCACTATTAGATCTCCCTGAGAATACAGTGCTTTGCTACCGATGGATCTTTGATAAATGTACTTTTAATGAATTAAATGACTTAAAGGTGCACAGACAGTCTGAATGCAGGCATGGTATTGGAACCAGGGGCGGGGTTTCCGGGGGGGCTGGGAGGGCGATGCGCCCTCGGCCCGGGGCAGCCCGGGGCCTCTGTTCCGGGCTGGGGGGCCGGGCCTCCTCTCGACGACTCCGTTCAATGTGCGATATGTGTGTGCTTATATATGTTGCCCCAGTCAGGATGAGTCATGGTTGGTAAAAACTTTACAAGACTGACTTTAGTGATGTAGTTAGGTGTAAAATATGAATAAAATGACGTGCTGCATGACTGGCTTTATTTTCACTCTCACATTTAACTTCATTACGTGCAAATTTACAAGTGGATCGCCGATATTGTCTCCAAGTGTATTTTGGGTAAAATCGTTATCAACCGTCCACCACGTCATCATCAGTCATTTGTCAACAGAGTGCAAGCTAGGTGTAGCATTATTATGGACTAAGCTAAACATGAGTGGCAGTTCATATAAGCATAAAAGTGGAGCGACAAAGCGCAAAGAAAAGGAAAAAAGAGAGCAAGGAAAAGCCAAATACAAATACTGGACACATATTTTGTTCGTCCTCCTGGAGATGAACCTGACATTTTTGTTGGCAGCAATTCAGGCCTGCCAATTCTGGCAGCACAGTCTCGGAGCCAGATTTACAGGTAGCAATTCTAGCAATCACTACACCACAAACAATATGTGAGCTGTTGTAAACTGTTGATGGTTGTTATTTCTAGTAGCCCAGCTTATATCCCCTTCTTTCTCTCTCGACTGTATAGCGGTGATGTTAGGGACTCAGCAGTTGCTAGCTGCTCCAGGGTAGAGCCAGACCTGGTGCTTGACCAGCAGCCCCCCTCCTCACCCGTGCTGGACACAGGAAATGAAAGCAGCACGTCTCCTCCTCATGCTACGGGTGACACACAGACCGCGGATGATGTAAACCCTCCTCTGGAGTGTTTTCCAACTGATCGGGCCAATTTTGCTGAAAACATCCAGGATGCCAACGTTAAAAGATATATCCTTAAGATGGGCCCATGCAGACCAAAAGGTCCATTTCCCACCGATAACGACAATCGGTGTTTTTCTGAAAGTTATTACACCTCTACCACTAAAGTTGGGATGAAACTTCCCCGCAGCTGGATGTGCTATTCCCCCAAATTAGACTGCTGTTACTGTGAGCCTTGCTGGCTTTTTGCCAACCGAAATGCCCCATATTACAACAATGCATGGGTAAACGGAATAAGAGACTGGAAACATCTTTCCGCCAAAGTTGAAAAGCATGAATCCATGCAAATACATCTTGGTGCATGCATAGTCTACGAGCAGTGGAAACTCAACAGCACAATAGACGCCGACATGGAGAGGAATGTGCGTAATGCAGCCTTGTTTTAGAGACAGGTCGTGGAGCGCATTGTAAATGTAACTCTCACTCTGGCCTCATGCAACCTGGCTTTCAGGGGGCACAGGGAGGTTCTAAGAAAGGGAAATGCTGGCAACTTTTTGTCAATAATCGAATTATTAACTCGCTACGACCCTGTTTTGAAAGAGCTAATCAACCGACCAGAAGGGTCAGTGAAATATCTAAGTCACCAGATTCAAGATGAGATTATTTACATATTATCTCAACGTGTGAAAGCTGACATAATTAATGAAATAATGTAGTATGTGTGCTTGTAAGTCCCGCTGTTGTGGGCATGTGTATGTTGTAAAGAGATGTTATCATGAGCTTTATTGGGTTTAAAGGGCCCGGTCATGTGCCCCGCCCCCGGCCCGGTACTGATTTGTTCCGCTAGTGATTGGAACAATATGGGAATATGTTCCATGGTTTATTATAATGGTTAAGAAGTTGTGTCCTCTTTTCAGATGTAAAAGAGCAGAACTTACATTTCCACTGCATGTCAGATGGCAAGCAACAGGTAACCTAAAGAAAAACACAATAAAAGTTTAGCACTCTTGGCGCAACACATTTATTTTTGCAAAAATATGAAGGTACGATTTACATCAGAGCGCACTCATTTATCGTGTTCTGACTGCTATTTCACTACAGCACAACTGTTGTCAGCCAT
This sequence comes from Albula glossodonta, assembly GCA_019788955.1. Lineage (NCBI taxonomy): Eukaryota > Metazoa > Chordata > Actinopteri > Albuliformes > Albulidae > Albula > Albula glossodonta. The sequence goes on along the minus strand of JAFBMS010000108.1, from coordinate 840,228 downwards.
TACTGTCTAACCAATTACCATAAACACCATAAGTACTCCATAATGATAACAGGTAACATTAAACATGAAAACAATCTCCTTTACACTATCACTTATTTGACAGGTTACAGGCGAGTAATAGTACAATACATTTTCTGTAAATTACAGTGGTGACCATCACTTAATGCTTGCACATGACTCCAACCTGTATTGTATTTGTCTTAGTACTGTCTCTCACTGTTTTAATTACTGTTTTTAAGCCCACATGACTTACTTCCTCTTAAATGAAATGCTTATGAACTGATTTAATGAACTTAACCCATTAATTTAATCCAAACTCAATTTCCTGTTAGCCTGTTTCACTCTCCTTGAAAGTACACTAACCAAACTCATATTAACACTACGTAAAGTGTTCCTTTAACCTCCGTTGCTTTGCCAGAATAACTGACTGGTTGCTAACTTACTTGCATACTTAGCTTGGGCATGTCGACAAGTATGTATAACCATTAGCTTAGCCTGTTAAGCAATACACTCCGATAATTCCTGTTCCTAAACACGGTCCCTGTCCATCAGGCCTTCCACAGTTAGGTTTTACGCCATTACTTGTGAAACTGTAGTTTTCTGCTGCTTGTACTTTAGCAGTAACTCATTTTGAAAAGATGGGTAACTATTAGGACACCGTTTAGCTACACAGTGCCACAATAAACCGATCAGCAGTTACGGTGAAATAAGACGTACCTGTGTCCTTATGTCTGAAGAACAGTGTGCATGTAATTTCGATTGAAAGTTAAAACTGACACGGCTTTACAATTCATGAAAACTTTCCTGATGACGAATAACAGCAATGACTGCAATTAGGATATAGCCTACTAGCACATGTAGGCTACAGCTGTTACTGAATCTCACGTTCGAATTACATGCTAGATGATGATCACAACGTGTTTGTGTAAAGACATATTTTAAGGTCCTGACATGTTCCACACGATAACATGTATCCAATTAAGTGCCATACTTATGACTAGCAAACAAGAAAAACAAAAATGATGTGGTAATTACCTTAAATTATTCGAAGCTCAGCATCCTCAGTTCAAGTGCTTCAGCAAGGTGTGGAGGAGGGGAGATGTGCTTAAGTGTGCATGCGCAATAGAATGTAATGTATATATTTGATTTTACAGTGTAACCTACATTTTCTGAATCTTTAAATGTAACAGTTATGGGACATTTAGCTTCAATCATCCACACAGCATGAAACAGAATCTTCTGTTGAGCACTAATTGTTTTTAAATCGTCATTTAAACATACCGGTATAATTGCCTATATATACCGCAGCATAATTTCGGGTTAATTCTTCTGATATTGATATTGATTTTTATTTTTTGCGTCATCATTTTACCTGTCTCTACACTTTGCGTTTCTTCGCAAGGACTGGATTGCCGTGATGTGTCCCTTGCAGGCTGCAGTACCTGTTCCAGTTAAACTCTCCACTGCAAAACCAATGTGAAGACGGAGAGAGTTCTCTCTAGGCTATGTTATGCAGCTTAACCATAAATATAGTTAGACAGTGAAGATGCATGTTAGCTAGATATGCATACATTTCTAGCATTTTCCCCATGCCAAAATCCTTATATTTTCCATGAGCATAAAATCATTTTAAATCGATGTTTTTATTTACTATTAATAGATGTGATGTTATTTTCAATAAAGTTGCCAAGCTTTTCCAATGCGAAACCACTTATTTGTATGCACAATTTCATAATCATATTGAATAATTATCACAATCATAACAATAGTTACTATAATTATTTGTTTAGCACCTTTTGAGCAGGGTGAATCCCGAAGTGATTCCCATAGACAAGTAAAGATAATTAATAAAATCGGTAACGATAAAATATGGTAAAACAGATCAGTAACTAACTGCAACAGTAACCAAGTAATGATAAATAAGTGTGAGGTGTAACAGGGTTTAAAAGTACATATGTGTAGAGACAGGTAAAATGATGAAGAAAAAAATAAAAATCAATATCAGAAGAATTAACCCGAAATTATGCTGGGATACATATATGCAATTATACTGGTATGTTTAAATGTCGATTTAAAAATAATTCGTGCTCAACAGAAGATTCTATTTCATGCTGTGTGAATGATTGAAGCTAAAGGTAGCATAACTGTAACATTTAAAGATTCAGAAAATGTAGGTTATTCTTAACAAAATGCATGTCTACGGCAGCTATGCCTCCACCAGCTTATGAGAGCTTATGATGAAAACTTCATGGCCAAAACTTATATTTTTTTTGGACTATCAATGAACTTGATAAGCGGCAATTGAGTGTTGGGCATTTCCTTTGAATCTGTAAGATTTAAATAACGACCACCACCAACAACATAGCATTTTAGCGAATGGTTTGTATAATCAATCGGCAACAGAGGTCGTTGAACTTGGTAAACTTTTTTAAATTTGCTTGTTCTTTGGTAGCAAGAGCATAATATTCAAATAAAGTTTAACATGTGGGCAAGCGAGCAAGCATCGCCGTGCATTCTGGGCAATATCAAGGCTTGGAGGGATGATTTTTGTTGGCTTTGTTGGAGGGAGTGAAACCGAGGGCTTGAGCAAATGAAAATTCACCCCACCCTCAACGACTCTGGATTGGAATCGCCCTTATTGTGGCAGCCATTTTACATAGGGGACTTTTTGAGAATTCCCTCCTTGATTGAAGGGCGAGTGAGCACGAAGAAGCAAGCATTTTTTCGGTTTGGAACGCAGCATTTCGCCTCTCGTCGGCTGCGTTCCAATACTCAAATTCGTCTCCTCCTTTCCTCCACTCGTTTCCTCCCCTCCTTTCCTCCACATATTTCCGGCATACTTCCAGGGTAGGAAAGGAGGGGAGGAAAGGAGGAGACGAGAAAAAGTATTGGAACTCAGCCTTCGTTTTGAAACAGTGGAGGGAAGGAGGACACATGGGCTGCGTTCCAATACTCGAATTCGTCTCCTCCTTTCCTCCACTCGTTTCCTCCCCTCCTTTCCTCCACATATTTCCGGCATACTTCCGGGGTAGGAAAGGAGGGGAGGAAAGGAGGAGACGAGAAAAAAAGTATTGGAACGCAGCCCAGGTAACCGGGATTTAAATAATCAGGACAAAATTGCCCGGACTACGTTCACACCTCCTAGCATCTTAACCCTGTATTTCCCGTCCTGCTACATATAGTCATTTGGTGGAGTTGGCATGTACTCTCATTACAAAGTTTTTGATTTCTCTTCATTTCACATTTTCAGGTTTATGAACTGTTTTGCTACTGATAATTTGATTCATGAGTAAGGAGCGAGATACTTTGGTGTTTGTAAACAGTTGTTTTATTACTTTAAGCTGCTTAAGCACTTTCCTTATGATGGGTGTCTATGGAGAGGTATCTGCTTAACGTCTTATATAAATAGTTTCCAATCACATACAGTTTCACTTTTCTGGCTCAGCTAAACTGATAAAATTAAGCTGTGTCCGAATTACATACCGAATGCAAAAATGATTATGCGGCTTTGTAGTGTTTTGTGTACTGAGTGTTTTGGGAATGTGAGGTGTGAGAGAAGTTTGGCTTTGATTGGTCATTGTTTTCGCACATTAAACTACGTTAAGCTTTTTTCCATTTGCGCCAATAGAGAAGTCTTATAATTGGTTTGAATGGGAAAAAACTTAACTTGTGTTTTTCCTATTCTGCTTTAGATTATGGCACCACTTCTGTTGCTACAGATACTTTGACAAGGAGCGAGATACATTTGGTGTTTGTAAATAGTTGTTTTATTACTTTAAACTATGTTAAGCACTTTCCTTATAACGGGCGTCTATGGAGAGGTATATACTAAACGTCTTATATAAATAGTTTCCGATCACTTTTCTGGCAGATATTAGTGTTATTGGCATGTGAGGGGTGAAAGAAGTTTGGCTTTGATCAGACGTTGTTACATTAAGCTATGTTAAGCACTTTCCATATAACGGGCGTCTATGGGGAGGGAAATGCTTAACGTCGTAAATAAAAGGACTCCGACGACCAAGCGGTTCGCCTTTTCTACGATGAGTAGTGTTAGTATCATGCAGGGTGTGACGCAAATTTGGTTTTGATTTGACGTTAAGCATTTTCACCTTAAGTGTTTTAGAATAACCTGTAGAGTTAAAATTATCAAGATAATTCTTCGGTTTAGAATTAGTGAGTGAAAGGTTAGGACAGCAACAACGAGAGGGAGAACGAGATTTGAAAGGTTGTGAATCGGTTCAGACAGCTTCCTGGTCTGACCGTTTCCAGCAGGAACTTGAGACTGCGAATGGATGATATGTGGGAACAACCAGCCAGCAAACGTTAGAGCCTGCTTAACCATAGGAACAAATCTACGCTTCAAATGCAGACTTGAAAGCTAGCTAGCCAGGTCTTAATCTTGCAAAAATGTATGGAAATAAATAACTGACAACCTTCCAGAAAATCTACAACTACAGAGTTATCGTAAACAACGTTATCAATGACTGGCTGTATCTGAACTACATTTTAAAGTGGATATACATCCAACGACGTTTTCCCGTTGTAATTCATGCCAGTTCCGGTTGTAGGGAAGAGGAAGGTTGTGCAGTATTCAAATAGCGCTCGCCTACGATGACATTTCCAGCTTACCAACAGAATTCCAAACAGTTTTCTTTCGTCCTCCAAGATTGCAGAAGATAGCAAGCAATGCTGGAAGCAACTGCCGCTGCTTTAGTTACCTAAAATGAGCGTTTGTGTTGTTCAGTCATCCAGGAAATTAACCGTGCCCACATAATCAAATAAACCCGCAACTGGATGTATCCGGTGAAAGATTGAACTGGATTGAAGTGTTGCAGTGTTTCTGTTGACCATTTATCATCATCATCATCATCAGTATTTACATTAGCTAACTAGTTTTATGTAATCTAGCGGGCAAGCTACTTTGACATTTTTATTCTGTGAAAAAGATGGAAAGCGAAGTCTTTACACCTTTACTGGAGCAATTCATGCTTTCCCCACTGGTCACTTGGGTAAGACAGTAATCATAGCTTTTCTATGGAGTTAAGAAAACTGTGCGCGATATTTAACTAAAGACATTCTGTTTTCTGTAGGTGAAGACCTTCAGGGAATTGGAAGAGAATGACGATGAAGGCAAACTTTCAGAATACATGGAGTTGGTTGATGGTATCTATTTGAACGACATAATGATTCAGATGTAAGTATTGTAGGTAACAGTACGTTAATTTTGTATAATGGTAGCCGTAACAGATTTGCGGTGGTACTGTCAGGTGTTGCCTGATTGCTCGCTGTTTCTTTCACCGCATAGCTATATAGGTTAACCGCAGGCTGATATCACAGCGTTGCGGTTGGCCGGTGTGTTGTATTACAGAGTTGTGTTGGATAAGCTCCGTAGTGTTTCAAACCATCAATCAGGGGTCCGATTCGTACGAATGTAGCCACCCCAGACTCGCCCAATTTCGAGTTGGGCTTTTCTGAAAATAGTCCGAGCCAGCAGCTGATGTACCCCATGACATGTAGTCCGCTTTTATCTGAGGTGTCAGCTGCAATCGACTGGAACACTGAAACTCTCCTGCTCCAGTATGTTTGAAAGGAAAGCGAGTTCCGCACTAACGCTGCGTGAGGTCACACGCATAAATAGGCTACATAAGATCTCAGGAAGACAGTAATAAACAGCATGACGCAGAATGTGATTTTCAGTTTTGTTAAAGAAATGGCGAAATTAGTCTATCGCGGGCGGGGGTGACGTGGGTCGGTAGAAGTGACTGGAATTACTCAAGTACTTTTAGCCGCATTTAACGACTAAGCGCTTTAAGCGAATTGATTTGATCTTAACTAGTGCGACAGTGAAACGAATGGTGATGTTGTAGAATGATTTCGTTGACAGTAATATGTAAAGGTTGCGTCGGAAGTAAGGAACGAACCACATTCTAGCTTAAATGTTAAACATCGTGTAGGTTCAGCTAAACTGATACAAAATGAAACTGATACAATGTCCGAATTACATACTTCCGAATGCAACAATGATTATGCGGCTTTGTAGTGTTTTTGTGTACTGAGTGGCTCTATAGCAATTCCTGCTTTGGTGAGTCGAATACGTGTGGGTATTTGTCCTACAATGTTTCTGTTTATCATATGGGTCCAGAATAAAGATGTTAATTAGATGGATTTAGCAATACTTATTTGACATTACTCCCTGGGTGAGTTGATGTGGACACATAATATTATATTTACATTCATTCATTTTGCAGACGCCTTTATCTAAAGCAACGCACAAGAAGTGCATACAGTCTGCGTAAATACAGGAAAAGTGCATCATTTAAACATTGCTGCACCAGTTCAAAGCTAAAAATTGTATGTTATAGTCATAGTAATAGACACAGTATAGCCAAGTAAACATAGTACATAGCCAAGTTATAAACATAATACAACATCCAAGCATCATTTGTCACAAATGGGTATGACAAGATGTAAATGGGGGTACGAAGGCTGTGATGAAGCCAGCTTTCTGGACTACTGACTGGCAATTCCATAGTCATATATAATATCCTCCTGCCTTCTTGACAAATGGGCATGGAAGTTAAATTGAATATCTGTGATTTCTGAAAACAAAAATACAAATGCTACAACACATTTCACATGGCAAATTGTAGCCTTTAATGAAATGTAACTTAATGTTGAAAATGATGTGTTTCTGTAAAATACAGACCAAGGAAGCTGAATTGCTTATACAGTAGCATGTGTAGACCAGTGCTCCTAAAAATTGCCAAGGGATTTGTTGAAATGGGGTATTCTACCGTGTTCAAATCCATTTTTAAACAATGCAGATTTTGCTAGTTGGCACTGACCTCTAGATTTTGTGTCACTGCTTAGGATCTCAGCAGTTAGCACCCCTGTGATTTTACCAGCCAATCTTTGATTTAATCAGTAGAAATAGTCTCTCGTTAAATACTTAACCATTAAGCACTTTTAACCATTAAGATATTGATTACTGAAAAGTATTGTAAGATGCAGTCGTATTTAGTATTGCACGGAATGTGTATTCATGTCTGTCAATTCAGCATTAGGTGAAGGTGCAGCTCGTTTCATGAGCTGAAATAATACAGCTCACCCTTTTTTTTAGTTGGAAAAAGACCAGTGACATGTCCTTAGCTCAACAGAGGTCTGTACGCTGCAGTACAAATTTTCCACATGCCTGAACTGGCCCTCCTGTGGTGGCAGGAGCTTCCTATTGAGGTCAGGACAGTAGAATTGTATACAATTTTATGGCACCTATGTATATGGTATTCTGTGGTTTTGGTTATAGTGTTTGTAATTATGATTTTCAACTTGTGGCAGCTGTGAATGTACTTTGTACTTGTAGGTGTTGCATTTCAGCTTGGATTAGCATGGAAAGGCTGCATTGGTGCCTCGCTGATCATACATAAATACTCAGTGGTCTGGAAATGTTGTTGGCTAGGTGTGCCACTATTGCTCATATTAATCAGAAACATGTTCAGTACTGAGGAAAAACTTAATGATGCATTTAACAGGTTACCATGCTTATTTTTTATTGTATAGCTATTGTATAGCTTGTATAGGTAGATAATACATTGTTCTGGTAAACATAACCATGTATTTAGGCTACAAATCAAATAATCAGATTGTCCATCTAATGCAGCGTTTCTCAAACTATGGGAAGAGGAAACTGCCAGTGCGCATAGCCCTGCCGCTGCGCCAGTCAAATTATGCTTGGTGCTTCAGTCACTTGTTGGTCCCCGCCCCCTTTACTGAACTTCTTAATTCGAAAATACAAACATTTTACTCAAGATTGTAAGAATATTAAGCATCCCTACCCACAAGAACTTGCACTCTTTGTTCTCTCAGTCATTTCAGAACTCACTCAATCGGATGCTGCTTGAGGTGTAGTTTACATTTACATTTATTGTAGTTTACATTATTTTGCAGACGCTTGTATCCAAAGCGATGTACAAGGAGTGCATACAGTCAGCGAAATACAAGAAAGTGCTTTATTTAAACATTGCTACAGCAGTTTAGTCATGCCATATTCCAAACAAGCAAGTCTAGATTCCTTTTTAGGAAACAACCAGCATCAAACTATACTAATTTAAACGAAGAACCAGTGCTTAAAAACATCGCCTGTTTACTTGTAATTATGACTCAACATATATTTAGTTTCATTTCCAGCAATAGCTTCCCTCCAAAGCCAGTCTGTGTCATTTGCAAAACCATGCTAAGCAATGAAGCTATTAAACGATAGCTATTAAATGCATCAAAATTGCACTGACATTTAAAGACATGCACATCTCAAAGACAAATCTGAGGATTTCTTTTAAAGGAAAAGGGATTAATTGGCTAGGCATTGTTATGTTTTTGCGGTGATTTTATGTTCATCAAAAGCACTTACGTTGTAGGTTTCTTTTGTTGTTATTGTAGTTAATAATGTTCTATGGGCACGTAGGCATCTAATATTAATAATAATAACAAAAAAATAATAACATCCATCCATCCATCCCTACTGGGGGGGGAGGGGGGGCATGACTGTCTGGCATGACTGGGCCCCAGCACAAAGAAGTTTGAGACAGGCTGATCTAATGGATTAAGTAAACTAAGTCTGTAACTAAAATTAAAACTTTGTACTGTGTTATATGACCATACCTAGTTGAAAATAAAATTAATACAAACTCAACACAGTGTGTAAAAGCTGCGTTTGAATCTTTATTAGTTCATATAATGACTCATGTTTCAAACCTCTCTATCCTTTCTCAGAAACTTGACACATCAAGAGAGACAGTTTGTGTTTGTTTGTGTTTCGCTGTTGTGTGAATGAAATTGGTTGCAATTCAATATAAAATGCAATGTAAATTTCGCATTTAAAACAGATTCCAGTGGAAATAATTTTCCTGTATTGGTTGCGCCTACACCTGCACTATATTGTACAATTTAAAATGATACCCCTTTACCTTACGGCATTTTTCAGATGCCTAAACAAACCCTGTGTGGTGACCAGTGGCAAGTGTTGCAGCCATGGCTTTTGGTCTGAAAGGCCCATTCCCTCACCAATCCTGCTGTAGGCCAAGCACCAGCTCTGACAGACATACCCTCTTTGTGGGCAGTAATTCAGTTCATTGCTGGCCTGTCACTCTACTCTATTCTTGCAGCTCTAGTGTCTCCGATGGAGACCTGGCTGCACAAACTGGAATGTAATGACAGGCAAGACTCCAAAACTCCTCCCAGTCTGGAGCTCAAATCAGACACAAACAAATGCAAATGCTGAGTGGCTTATATCATCTCCAGCTACAAACAAGGAGCGCTACAGTGGATTTACATTTTTTTAGGGTTTGGTGTCCTTTGGAATTTAACAATTCTGATTCCAATTCCGCTTATCGATTCCGGTTCTTAACAATCGTTTATTCTGAATCCCTGAGGGATGGGGGTCAAAACAGGTTACATGCTTATTTCATAGAAAAAAAAACTTATGTTGAAAAACCTTTATACAAGTCATATTCAGTCATACTTATATTCACAACTGACTTCATACAGTTTATTATGGTACTTGTAAATGAATTCCATATGGTTTAATGTTGCGGTTATTACATGGTATGATTCAATAATAATCCATTCTTTTTTCATTCACTGTATTGTAACTGTAACACTGAAACCTGCCGAAATTACAACACGGCAACAGTCTAAAAACTAATAAATTTACAGTTTAGGGAGCTGCAGCCCACGTGGGTGTTGATGAGAGAGAAGTACGAACATTTGTGGTGCTTGGTGTACTTGCATACTGTAATTGCAACCGAACCAAATAACAAATATACAACACTCAAACCCTGGTCTGGACTAGCAGGTATAAAAACTTTCTAAATTAAAAACAGTTGTTGTTGAGAAAAATAAGCATTTATGCTATCTCAGGAAGTATGTGCGAGGGTATGGCACAAATTGTGTCTCCTGGGATATGTATACGTTTACCGGTGCATCGGGAAATCTGTACATTTCCCGGGAAATCCATACATTTCCCAGCAGACTGGTAAATGTGGATAAAAAAAGCATGAATAAACAAGCACGCTCACCTATACTTGGAGCGGCCTGTCAGATGTGCTCCATTCTAGAATGCATCCTCGGGGCTTGTACGCCTCCCCCCTTTGCGCTACATATCTTGCCTTGAAGAAAACCAACTCCTTTTTCTTGTTGTGAAACACCGCTGATTCCTGAATTTGTCTCTGGCTTCATTGGTCCATGACACATTTCACTTGAGTTGCAGAACTGACATTTTCCTGTTACTGTGATATACCATTTTGCTAATTTACATTGGAACATGGACATGTGTCAACTCGCTTTCTCCCACAGCAGCGAACGGAAAAGGTGGCTTTAAAACAGTCTTCCAAAGTCGCACAAGTCTACAGAAGTAATAGCTGAAGCCTTACAAACTGACACCTGAGAAATAAAAAGTTATGTTTTGCGACAGTCTCTTTATTTTGCTACCTTGCTAGGCGGGTTACTTCGACCAGTAAACCCAAATGATTACGACTGGCTAAACAAATATGAGGCTAGTTTGGCCTGTAGTGTGGGGAATAAATGGATTACATTTCTCCTAAACACTGTATAATTATATACATTAAAATGATTTAAACTTAAATCGACTACAGCGATTGCTTGTGTGGCTATGGAAGACTGCTTTAAGGCCCCCTTTTCAGTTCGCTGCCATGGGAGGCAGCGAGTTGACACACGTCCATGTTCAGCAAATTAGCGAAAGGAAACATAACTGTAACACGAAGATGTTGTTTCTGCGATTCAATTGTTAGTCAAAACGCAGCCTGAGAGAGTGCATGGAATTGGCCACAAAAAGGATCCCAAGAAACCCAGGCCGATAGTTGCGCGTTAGTGCTTGAGTGTGGAAGGGAACTCAAAGGCACAGCCTTTTCTATGTACAAGCAGTTCCCTCCCGAGATCGTGGAAAGGAGACGCGCCCTTTTTCCTATAAAAAAAAAAAAAGAAAAGCAACAGGGCACAGAACAATAAAGTTAGACTGTCTGTGGACAAGGTATATATCAACAACCAGCTTTTCAGGGACTCCAAGATAACAACGTGGCTATAAGAAGCAGATGGGTAACTAGCAGATTCTCTTATTGTGTGGGATACATTTAAATATGCTTTGAGACCACACAATCCAATATTCTTATTTTAAACAAAAGCAGTTTAGGTCAAAAGAGAAAAAAACTAACAAAAGAAATTGAAGAACTTACATTAATTATTGATAGCACTGATAAAATATCAACACGTGTTAGATAAACTAGATGAAAAACAGAATGAGCTTGAAGAACTTAATCAGGAACGATCAAGTAATGCATACTTTAAAAATAAAGCAAAATGGATAGAGAAGGGAGAAAAATGTAACCAATTCTTTTTACATCTTCAAAACAGAAATGCATCTAAAAAGAATATACAGAAACTAATCACAACTAACGATTTAGTTAGTTGAAACTTTTGTTGCCCCAGCTGATATATTAGTAGAATTCAATTATTTTACAGAAATGTTTTCATTGCAGTCTCCACCATTGCTACTGAATGATGATCATTGCAAAGACTTTTTCCCCAAAAATCATATAAAGCTTTCAAGTACAGAAAAAGAGTCCTGTGAAGGCCTAATTAAAGAAGATGAGCTCAGACAGGCAATAAAGTCATTTCAGCTTGGGAAAACACCTGGCCTTGACGGCATCCCAACTGAGGTATATCAGACTTTTTACGATAATATTATAGAACCATTGCTTACATGTTTTAATTATTCATATGACAAGGGTGTGGTGTAATCGCGCTACTACTAAAACAAGAGAAGAACGGCCAATATAAAGACCCAGTCTACCTAAAAAACTGGAGACCTCTTACTCTTCAGTGTTGCGATGCTAAAATATTAACAAAATGTATAGCCAATCGCACTAAAAGTGTCTTGTCGGATATAATCCACTATGACAGCCTGGATTTTTACAAGGTCGAAATATTGGGGACATTATTAGGTAGGTACTGGAAATCATAGATAATTATGAATTATCAAAAAAGGCCGGTTTAATTTTTATAGCAGACTTTGAAAAAGCCTTTGATAAAGTTTGTTTGGATTTTATTTATAAATGCCTAACCTTCTTCAACTTTGGCGAATCACTAATAAAATGGGTTAAAGTAATGTATAGAAACCTCACATGTAAAGTTATAAATAATTGACATATTTCACGTAATATTTTATTATCAAGAAGGGTAAAACAAGGTTGTCCTGTATCGGCGTATCTGTTTATAATGGCAATCGAAATACTTGGTCTAAAGATAAGGTCAAATAATATCAAAGGTTTAGAATTCCAGGGACTACATGCAAAGGGCTCAATGTATGCCGATGATACCAGCTTTCAGTTGACCCCATCATCCTTGCATTGTCTAACAAAAGACCTTGATTATTTTTCCAACATGTCAGGTTTTAAACCAAATTATGACAAATGTACAATATTGAGAATTGGGTCTCTTAAAAATACAACATTCACCTTACCATGTAATTTACCCATAAACTGGAAGAATGGATCAGTTGATATACTCCGTATTTACATACCTGAAAATACAAATAATCTCTCAGAAGTTAAAGAATAAAATCATTAAAATAGACAAAATTCTGCAACCATGGAGAGGGAAATATGTGACAATATTTGGCAACATCACCTTAATTAATTCCTTAGTCGTATCTCAATTTCCATATTTATTTATGAAATTATCTATACTGAGTGAATCGTTCTTCAAACTATATGAGCAAAAAATCAAGTTTTTATGGAATGGTAAACCGGATAAAGTCAAATGTATGTATCTGTACAATGAATATGGATCAGGTGGTCTAAAATTGTTAAATCTAAGGGCCTTGAACTAAAAGTGTCCTTGATTCAAAAACTTTTTTTTTTAAATCCAAAATGGTTTTCCAGGAGATTATTAGAGAATGTACACCCTATATTCAAAAAGGGACTATTTCCCTTTCTACAGATAAAACACCCTCAGTTCTCACAACTTAATGAATATATTCTCTCTCATGTATCCCCCTTTTTAAAACAAGCCATACAAAGCTGGCTGCAATTCCAATTCTATCCTCCACAGAATACAGAAGAAATTTTACAACAAATCATAATATCCTTATAGGTGGAAAGTTTATTTTTTTGGAAAAACTGGTTTGATGATGCCATGAGTTTAATAAATGATATTGTAAACAAAGAAGGTAATCTAATGACCAATGAAGAATTTACCAACATTTATGATAAAGTTTGCCCTTTACTAAATTTTAATCAACTGATTGCAGCCATACCACAAAAAAATATAAAAGAAAAAATGGTAAAGGAAGTGGCAAGGAGTTAGTCTGCAAACCACATATGAAAAATTTTAAATGGACTAAAAAGACGAGCATAAATAATACGTCTGTACTGCTTTACATAAGAACATATTATGATGAGAACAGGCAATTCGGCCCAACTAAGCTCGCCATTACAATTAAAGAGTTACCAAAACTGCATCAAGTCTGAACACAGCAAGGGTCTCTGCCTCAGCTACATGACCTGGCAACCTATTGATATGTATTGATAACTCTTTGTGTAAAATAATACTTCCTTACATCAGTGCGGAATGTACTCTTAACTAGTTTCCATTTATGTCTCCTTGTCTTATAGACTGAACTCACCCTAAAACATGTATTGTAGTTAACCTTGCTGAGTCCTTTTATAAATGTGAAAACCTTTATTATATCACCCCTAGTCTCCTCTCGGTAAGTGTAAATAGGTTAAGTAACTTGAGTCTTTTCTCGTAGCTTTTATATTTCATGCCAGGAACTAATTTAGTTGCCTTCCTTTGTACATTTTCAAGAGCCTCAATATATTTCTTATAGTGCAGTGCCCAGAACTGCACACAACATTCCAAGTGGGGTCTGACACTGTATAATTTTAACAGGCTCCTACACTGGGGCCCTGATGAGGCCTGGCTGGTTATGTGCTGTATGCAGGAGATCTCTCCCTGACAGAAGATTTGCATGTTCTGCCTCTGGGGCATTCTGTTTGTGGAGTTGGCACGTGATCAGCAGCATAAGCTCTGACATTAAGGCGGCAGTAATCTGTTGGATTATTTAATGGTTTATTTGGAAGCATACAGATGGATCCTGTGGCAGTTAGACACACACACACTCATGCTCAAGGGTGAGGAGCCACTGGTCAGTGTGTCAGGACTCTGGGCACTCTCTGCAGAGACTGACTGAGGAAATGTTTCCTGTTGCTAGTGCTTCCTTTTTGTAAGCATCAATGTGTTCCACAGCAGGGCGGGAGCTTTGATTGGATAACTGAAGAAGAAATTCCTTGTTCCTGAGCAAAGGCTACTCAACCAAAGTTTATCTGAATAACTTTTATTGGACCCTGAACTAAAATCAAATTTGAAGCATAACTTTTTCTCCAATTTTTAAGATGTATGTAGTACTCAATAAAATACTGTTTATCTTGGATGTTTCGAGCTGTGCTTTGTGCGCTACAGTGTGAGTACTCTCTAGATCAAGGGGGACTCGAATCACATGACTTGACTGAGTCAAAAATTTGGTGACTTGAGACTTGCTGAACCAAATATAAAAAAGACTTGACTTTGACTTGATAGTCTGAGACTCGATGTGGACTTGAATAGACGACTTTGCAACAACTTGAAATGTTCAAACTGTTTTATTATTTACATCATTATTCCTGAAAATGTTGTCTTAATTTTTCTGTTTTCTGGTGAATTGGAATGGTGAAGAGAAAATAAAGTTGCTGCTTTGACCAATCAAAAAAAAAAAAAAAACACAAGAGAGGCTACATCATGATGCACTTGAATTCAGAACTTGGAGAAGAGCTCCTCGTTCATGACAGCAGACACCTCCGAAAATTATCATTTTCGGATTTAAAGAATACACTGTTGAATGGAAAAAAGGACAGTAGGATGCGCAGTGTGTTCATCCAAAATTACAGACACAATAACAACGATGTGGAACTTTATCGGACATTTCAGAAAACACACTTTTGTTGTGTGTTGTTCAACGGTTACATGAGTTCAGCACCACACCACCAACGACTACTCAACAAAATGTCTGTTAACCTACAGAAGTAAGGCAGACATACGCATGACACTCCATAGTTTGTTTTCCTTGATGGATGAAACCATAGGGGAAGCAGGGGTGAAGGCATGGTTTTTTTCATGTGGGATTCTGTGTTGGTCAAGCTTTAAATTTTAAGTGTGTTTGATGCATACAAGAACTAGCCAGCTGGCTAACTGAACCGAGTAAGCTAGAATGTTAATCATCAGTTATCTCAATTTATTTGCCTATGATACTAGCTCAGAGTTTGAAAAACCATGCACTCATGTAGTTGCATTTGCTAGGTTTTATAACTGACTTATTTTCATAAGGTACTCATTTCTGTTGCTCTCAGACTTCACAGTAAATAAAAGGATGTTAATAGAGTGCCACAGTATTGTCAGCAGAAACATATGGGGTGATTAAACACAGTTTACTTATGAAATGCCAATACACCTGGAACAATAGCATTATTAATCTTTATTTTAAATGATGGCGTTGATTTCATTGTTTGCCTCTTAAAGTACTTAAAATTCCACAAAGAGACCCCCCATTTTCAAATTCATACAAGTGCAAATTCATATTCATGTTCAATTCCTTCAATTTAAATTCAGTTCAGTAATTGGCATCTCCTAAACAAGAACAACAAGGGTAACAACCTTTGTATAAAGTGTACTCTTTTAACTTCTATTATAGAAAATTTACATTTTTACTAGGCTAATTCATTCTCAATGGTCCCACTGGGACATAAACACTGGATTGGATCACAGAGGTTAGTAAGCATGATGTAAATACTGAACTGGATAATGTGGGCCTCTAAGCATGACATAAGCACTGGGGTTGATTGTGCTGGCCTGCAAATGTGAGGTTGCTCACCTCATGCTTTAACTTGACCATGCTGCATCCAGCACACTGGTCCCATGCCCACTATCCCACAATTCCCTGCTGTAAACCATGTGTTTGTCTAGATTAAGAAAAGATGAGATCATCTGGGGATGGCCGCAGATAATTAGCTCACTGCAGACTAGGATGTCTCCTCAGCTGACCTCCTGTTTGTGTTCTGCTTTGGGAAGGGAGATGGAGTGAATAGTGGCAAGCATGTGGTAGCAGCCTTCTCACTGTGGCCCTGTGCAGACACACGCTTCCCCTCCCTAGCCCTGTGCAGTTCTGTGCAGCTGCATGATTCCCCTCCCCAGACCTGCGTAGCCACACATGTGGTTAGTGGTTTATGGCCAGGTTATCTTTGGCTCTGGTTTGTCTGTGCCTACCTGTAGCCTCACTCAACATTCACCTTTCATTATCCCTGCACCCTCACTCCCTCAAACGCAAGCGATTAGCAAATCTAGAGAAGCAAAGTTTTCCCATTTATTATCAATGAAGCTGAGTGCGGTATCTTGGGATATAGAATGAAGCATTGTGGGATTGATAGCATGGAAATCTAGCAAACGGAGCAGATTTTTGATTTTATTTTTTTTTGGGGGGGGGGCCCTTTTCCCCACCAGACTCAGCCAAACTGTTTACTCCACTGCAGTAACCTGCTCCCGCTGATTCAGGAGGAGGAATCCATGTCACGTGATTCCTCCAACTCACATGAAAACTGGCCCTCGCTTCTTTTCATGCTGCAGGCACACCACCAATCACACGGAGATGCTCGGACACTTTCTCACTTATTGTTTTCAGATGTATTTACATAGGTATAAAAGTTCTTTCAATGTAAAATATTCCAACAATAATTTGCATCTTCTTATCATTTCAATATCAACTTTCCAATCTAATTTCTTCTTTTCTTTCACAGGTAAGTACACAGGTAAATATATTGTCATTTCTCACTTTTTCTTAAACAGGTAAAATCAAATGTAACTGGTAAGTATGTAAATGACATATTAATCAATAAACATAAGCTTAGATATATTGGAAATAAGAACAATTATACAAAACATTAGTAGCCATTTGTCTCTTCTATTTGTTATTAGCGATGGGAGTTTGGACTCTTTTTACTGACTTGAGTTTATATAAATCACTCACGAAAGAGAGTCAGTCACCCACAGCCGGCCCCAGCACCGATAGAGCATGTGCACCAGAGACTTAAGCGTATACAAGTCATCATACAACATCTTTAAGACGCAAAAGTTATTTATTGCTTCTGAACCAACACAGGTGCATGGAGTTTATGGGATATACTTCTATCTTATAGCCTCTGTGCTCATGTTCCCTCAGTTTCATGACTAAATAGAAACAATCATCATGATATGGATCGCTATCTGGATATGCAATGACCTATATTGGGATATGAGTTTTTGGTCATATCGCACAGCCCTAGAAGAGATTATCATGAATGCCACTTTTTTTCTACTTGCTTCCTATAGATAACCAATTTGTACTTGACTTGTTGACTCATGACATTCCCAATTCCAGCTTGAACAATAACAGGCAACCCCAACAACGTAATTCCTTTACTAGTGGCACAAGGTGTTAGCGAAATTACAGTCTGTGAGCAGGGGCCTGTTTCTCTGGCTTAGAGCAGGATTCTGTCATTTCTCCCCCGTAAACTGGCTGCAAATGCCACCATATATACAAGATCATGTTGGCATCGCAAACAATTGTTCATCAGATTCTTTGAACACAAAAAATGATAAAGCTGTGTTTGCCAAGTGCAAGAGTGGGTAACTAATAACTTAATATCTCTGAATGCACCTTCACTGATGTGTTTCATACATGGATCCTGTATGATTTCACTATTTTGTCACTGTAGATGCTTCTGTTAATGTTCCCTATTTTATTTCCTCCTAGAAATCCAACAGCTACCATTCAGAGGACAAACAAGAACATTAACAATGACTCCACTCTCCGAATACAAAACCTCACCATCCTTATCCGCCAGATCAGATCCTACTACCAGGTGAGTAAGTGCTGAATGTATAGGGTTGTAAAGGCAGTATGACAGAGCTATGAGAGGGCTATGGCAGAGATCTGAGAGGGTTATACGAGGAAAATAGTATAACATGGATATAACAGAGCCATTATATGGCTGTATCAGTGCTTCACTGTCAGTGCAGAGGCATTACTTTTTGTAAATTTTGTAACTGTTTCTGTAAATACAAATGAACACACATTCAGACTCATGCGAGCACATACAAACGCACAAGCTTCATTCCATACCAACTGACCTAGGACCTGTCAGTTCATGTCATGGATTTTCTTGAAAAACTTCATGTGAAAACTCATACTAAATTCATGGGAACTTGCAAAATTCTATAGCTCTTCTCCAAATACTTTTTTAGTTATGAATTTTTGAAGTTTGGCCCTCAGAGCTACATTTAATCATTTTTGTATGTGTATTCTAAGCCTCACCAATTGCTTATTTTTCACTTGATTGGGTTGAAATTTGTGCTGAACATCCAAGAAACCCAATAGATAGTTTGCAACATGTCTTCATGTAAATAGTTGTTGCTGAATTTTTCCAGTAATCAAATTAATAGAATCTTAAGAATCTTTCATTTACAAAAATTAGTCTCTTAACTAGTTTAACTT
This sequence comes from Albula glossodonta, assembly GCA_019788955.1. Lineage (NCBI taxonomy): Eukaryota > Metazoa > Chordata > Actinopteri > Albuliformes > Albulidae > Albula > Albula glossodonta. The sequence continues at coordinate 821,600 of JAFBMS010000108.1, read as the reverse complement.
AAGTTTGATTCTATGGCATATTAATATAGTTCTATGACATCCATAAGTTATTTGGTCCTGCATACAAAATTGAGTGCCACAGATCTTGTTAAATATTGCTTTGGAGCTGAAAACTCCACTTTTTATGATATTTTGACTGTATTTTTTTTTAATTTCCCTAATTGTTTTTATGGGAAAGTGTTAATATTCATTGCAGATATATAAAAAAAATTAAAAGATGTTATATTCCTCCTTCATTGTTTAATCATTTTAGAAATTAGCACATTTTTCATACTTTTAACTGGCTGTAATATTACATCATTCAGTGGTTTTGTTTCATAGGTAGATATTTGTACTATGCTGACAGACAGGACTTCTGTCTCTGTGTGATGCCAATTGAGCCTGTTTTCCATTGAGTCCAGGAAATTTGCAAGTTACAGTTTGTAATGGCTTGGTTTGTTGCATACTAGATGATGTCATCTTGTTGCATATGTCTGGACAAAATATTAATCTTAGTTCCTTAGCTAAATAACATATATTATTTCACAGTTTTACTTTTCTGAACTAATTTCTGACATCATCACCTAGTGGCATTAGAAAACAATGGGCTAATCCCACCTGAAACAGGTTTGGGTGGATTATTGCAAAATGGATTGTAACGTACCCAGAAGCATATAAAAGAGTGCAATCATAATTCATTTCATCATTAAGCAGTTTGATGTGATAATGAGATCATTGAGCCCTGCTCTATCAGAAAAATCCTACACATCATCTAGTACGCAACAAACCAAGATATTACAAGCTGTTACTTGCAAATTTCCTGAACCCAATGAAAAACAGGCTCAATAGGTATCACACAGAGATAGAAAACCTGGAAATCAACATAGTACAAATATCTACTGATGAAATTAAACCACTGAATGCAATATTACAGTCAATGGAAAGTACAACAAATGTGCCATTCTCAAAAATTCTTAAATGATGGAGTAATAAAACATATTTAATGTTTTATATATCTGTAATGAATATTAACACTTTCAAGTTGATCTGTGCTAATTGATCAATTAAGTGTTGAGTAACAACAAAAACCAACTCTCATTGTAGGTCCTCTGGACCAGGGTTTGCCATGCCTCATCCAGTTAGTTAGTTTAATTTAATGACCACACTGCTATCACTGGTGGAATTTGTGTTCAAATACAAATGTTACAGCTCATTACAACATTAAACAATTCTAGCTCCATAGACCATCACCACAAACTAGGGCTGAATGATTTTGGGAAAATATCTAATTGTGATTTTTCTGACATAACGATTGTGATTTGATTTGATATAATGTCAAGTCAAGCTTCAGATCAATATTCACTGTGTAATAGATTTAAAACATGTGATGGAGCATTACCACATGAGAAAAACATAAAAATATGAACTGCTCTATATTGTGATGCAAGGATGAGAACTTAAAGATATGAATTGCCTCCAACATATATTTAATACATTTTTTATTGGCATAGAACATAGAAGATAGAACACAGACGATTATCACAAAAGCTGTGACTGTGATAAGTTAAATAAATTAATAATAATAATACATAAAATAATTCCAATAAGAAAATAATAGGACCATTCTGTAAACATTGTCTGACATTGAAATGGGTAGGTCATTCACTTATGGCTCAGGAGAAGCATCTAAATATTGCACATTCTTCAATCAAGTTAAATAAAGTAATAATAATTTGACTATTATTTTTTTGTGGTTAATTGTGAATACTAAGTAAAATTTAGGAAAATTTAAGTATGGCATTGTGTCATTCATACTTGGCAACTAAAATGTAAAGGAATTAGCAATTGTGGTTTGGTGAGGTGAGGTTTGGGCAACACTGTGCCTGTTGAGTAGAGGTTTATTACAGTATTGGGTATATAATAATAATAATAACAATATTGGTTATTGTCAAGTAGCTACACAGTTCGACATACTAGTAAGACATACATACCATACATTGAAACAGCGTTTGAAATGCGCCCGTGTGAGTTTTGATGATATCCAACTAGTGAGAATTACTTTCATGGCAGTGAGAAGACAAAAAGGAAAAAATTTGAGTCTTGGCTCTAGTATTAAGACATTTTGATGATTTGTTGCTATACAGCTACAGCCTATGTTATCCTGTATAGTAACTGTGGAAATGCGCAAGGAAACAAAAAAAATGGACTGGCCTCATACTACAAGAAACGATAAGGTGCTGGATCTATCATTTGAGTATGTTACTCAATATATAAATGCCAAGAAGTTTGAATGAGTCAGTGATGGTGATAGGGTTACCAGAGAGGAGTATAGGAGTTTTGGGGTCTGTAATGATTTCTTGTGTTTTGGATGTGTAGTGGCACTGTACAATATAACCCCTTCCCTAGTATAAGTGGAATTAAGTTTCAATGAACAAACAGACCCGTAAGCTTCTAAGATCGCTGCACACTGTTGTATGTTGTCATCATCCTGGCTGCCTAAACTCAGAAATGAATCCGGCACAGGCTGGTAGTATCCAGAGCGATTGTGTAGTAATGTCATGTAATCAGTAAAGTGTACTATGTCAATGGTGTGTAAAAATGTGCAACAAAACTCTACAAAAAAGAAGAGTGTTTTCAAACTTTGTGCTGTATTACAATCCACGTAGCATGTCTTGTACGGTTTACAAACAGTATTCACTCAACTCATACTAAGACGCCATTTCCAAACAAAAAAAACATATTTCTCTTATTCCCATGCGTCTTCTTCCAGTGGGTGGAGTTCAAACTCAATGGCCAATGAAAATAATTTAACTCAAGAAATCAAAACTATAACTTATAAATGGGAAGCTTTTCATATAATAATTAATTTATGATCCTAATTTTTACTAATAACTTAGATATGTTGGCTCCAACAGGATGTATTGAATGGCAGATTATTGTCCATGCACCAGATAGCTGATTGATTGATCTGTTCATGGTAATGTGTCTCATCATGGTTGGAGATGAGACCAATGATAGCTGTAATATTTTATCCTTTTCGAGGGGATGCATGGTTGTTCACAGAAGTGAATGTATGATGTCACAGTATCAGTGATGTCGAAATCACATGCTGCTTTGAATACGTCCCAGTCAGTACACAGGAAACAACTCTTCAGTCTGTCAATGGTGTTTGTGGACCATGACCTGACTGATTGGAATTTTAGTTTCAGGAATTTAAATTTCTGTTTGTACTTTGGGATGAGGAGCAGCATTGCATGGTCAACTTCCCCAGCGGTGCTCATGGAAACACCTGGTAAGTGTCTATGGTTGTACAGCAGTGATCCAGTGTGTTATTGTCTCTGCTAGGACGAGTTACCTGTTGCTTGTAGTTGGGGAGTTAGAAAGACAGGAAGACATTATGAATGTGTGGCTACATTGAAAACACCAGAGCTTGGATGCTGAATCCTGACTCATATGTCATTTATTGACTGGAGTTCAGCTAGCTGTGAAGGTACATACACACATTCACATGCAAGGAGGACAGTTACACCTCCCATTGATCTTTGGATTTTGTGTTTCCATTGGGGAAAATAGAATTGAGTGCTATTTTTCATATTAGCAGGAAAAGTTATGTCTTTGGGTCATATTACTTTCAGTCATGATGATTTTAAGTATGCTTGTGATAGTTGCAGTGTGGACATGAAATAGCTTGCAGGAAGTGTGCAGGGTTCAGAGAAACAGCTAAATATCACCAGCTGTATCTGGGGCTAGATCATATTTAAAAATAAAGAAACGAACAAATAAAATAATAAATAAATAAAACAATTTCCCCACTCTTTTTATTTCCACCATGAAGGAAGCTGAAGTTGTCAGCCTACTGCTGGTCACACGTGACGAACCCCCTGATCACAGTGTTCAAGCTATTGCTTTCAGAATGAGTATGTTTTTAGCTTGAGCCTCACGGAGGCTCCAAATAAAACTTTGAAATAAAATTCTTTTTTCTTAAAAGTACATTGCACCACAGGCATTGTGGCTGCTTTCTTGTTGCTTTTTTATGGCTGAGTAACTTGGATTTTTTTCAAGAAAACCAGGAAGTAAACTTGGCTGGAAGGGGCCTTTAAATAAGAGCCAATGGTGGAGCAACATTCAGAACTGGTACAATTTATGTGGGTTTTAGCAGTTCTTAGTAGTACATATAGGTGGGGTCTCAAGTTATGTACACGTGTAGGGTAAAATAATGTAATTTTATATACATGTCCTGAGCATCCACGGTTTTTACACATCCACAGGGGTATGGGAACCATATGCCCACGAATAAGGCGGACCGACTTTACCAGCAGCCTGTTGGTATTTTTCACTGCCACAGCACACTTCCTAGATCCTTTTAAACTTGAGTACATTTTTAAGCTTTTCACATTGAGCACATTGTCATTTTGCTCCTTTAAAGTAGTCTTGTCTAAGGTTCTTATTTCCCACATGCAAGACTTTGCATTTAGCTATATTGAATGTCATCTGCCAGGTATCTGCACTCACAGTGTATTCTATAAGCATGCAACATCACTACATTCCCATTGAAGACAAATATATGGCAGTTGAAGAAAATAAAATGCTTCACCGGACACAACCACTTAGAGATGTAGCACTGCAGTCTTCTGTATTAGAGGTATAGTACTGTTCTGTTCAGTATTAGAGATGGAGCACTGCACAGTTCTGTATTAGAGGTGTAGCACTGCACTCCTCTGTATTAGAGGTATAGTACTGTTCTGTTCAGTATTAGAGATGGAGCACTGCACAGTTCTGTATTAGAGGTGTAGCACTGCACTCCTCTGTATTAGAGGTATAGTACTGTTCTGTTCAGTATTAGAGATGGAGCACTGCACAGTTCTGTATTAGAGGTGTGGCACTGCACTCCTCTGTATTACAGTTGTAGCACGGGCAAGTGTTTGTACCCAGTGCTTCTGATAGAAGCCTTTTTAATTGGTTTGCCTTGAGAAATCTGTGTTTCTGGACCTTGTGTGCTCCCCCATACTGCTTTAATGGAACCAGGTCTCACTGTAGTGCATTTGTGCTGCTACTGTGCTTCTGTCGGTGATACAATTCAAAGACTGTTTTCCCTTTAAAATCAGTGTAGTATGGCAGAGGAAATTCTGCAGAGTCTTCAGCAGGAAATGCTGTGTGACTCAAAGCCTTTGAGTCACACAGCATTTCACCAGCAGAGCTACCGTTCTTCTTTCTCACGTAACAATTAGCTGTGCAGGGTATTTTTACGCAGACCATCACATACTGGGAGTGCAAAAAAGCGTGTCAGTGGAATCCACATTGCAGAAGTTGGTAGGGTGAAGAGAGGGAGTGCTTCGCATGGGCTTTTAAAATAAGGGCCACCATAGCAGCTCTACTGCATGTGGTGAGGTGTGGAAGGGAAGAAAAAATAGGGTTACCACAATGCAGTGCAGCTCATTCCCCATGCACAACCTACAATACTGCAGCTGATTCTTCCCCATGCATAGCATACACTGCTGCAGCTTGTTCCTCCAAAGTACAGGCTACTATCCTACAATATTGCAGCTCATCCTCCCCCATACACAGCCTACAATACTGCAGCTCACTACCCCATACACATCCTACACTACTGCAGCTCATTCCCCATGCACAGCCTAAATACTGCAGCTCATTCCCCATGCACAGCCTAAATACTGCAGCTCACTTCCCACGCACAACCTACACTATTGCAGCTCACTCTCCTCCATGCACAGCCTACACCAGGGATTCTCAATTACTTCTGTTGGCGGGCCACTTATTTGCTTATAAACAGAATGGCGGGCCACATCATAGACAGGCCTATTTCAACATGGTCACATCTCAATGGCATATAAGTATAACCATTAGGCTGCTATTACAGTGATAATAACAACAATGACAATTTTGTTGATAATGCTATTGTTTTTTATAGCTTAGAATTGCCGATAATACTGATATTGTCATCATTATCATTGCCCTGGTTGTTGTCATTTTAAGCAGCCTTATAGGCCTAACTGGCCGGCATGACTTTCTATCAGGTTCGCAAAATGAGAAGACACAAGTATGGATTATGATTAGGAATACAGGATACACAGCCTACAATGCTGCAGCTCATTCCCCATGTACAGCCTACACTACTGCAGGTAATTTCCCATGAACAGCCTACAATACTGCAGCTCATTCCCCATGCACAGCCTAAACTACTGCAGGTAATTCCACATGCACAGTCTGCAATGCTGCAGCTCATTCCCCATGCACAGCCTAAACTACTGCAGGTAATTCCACATGCACAGTCTACAATGCTGCAGCTCATTCCCCATGTACAGCCTACACTACTGCAGGTAATTTCCCATGAACAGCCTACAATACTGCAGCTCATTCCCCATGCACAGCCTAAACTACTGCAGGTAATTCCACATGCACAGTCTGCAATGCTGCAGCTCATTCCCCATGCACAGCCTAAACTACTGCAGGTAATTCCACATGCACAGTCTACAATGCTGCAGCTCATTCCCCATGCACAGCCTACACTATTGCAGGTAATTCCACATGCACAGTCTACAATGTTGCAGCTCATTCCCCAGGCACAGCCTACACTACTGCAGGTAATTTCCCATGAACAGCCTACAATGCTGCAGCTCATTCCCCATGCACAGCCTACACTACCGCAGCTCACTTTCCCCCTAATGTACTTTTTGCTGGGGTAGGAAGAGATTTATGGCTATCTAAACGTAACAGGGGATTTGTTGGAGATGTTTGTGCTTTAGCCATCTCAAACACAGCAGTCACTCCTTTTGTAAGGACAGGATGGTACTCCAGGAGCCAGGAGAGGACACTAAATGAGTCTGCTGTGTGTTCCTCTCTGTGTGCAGTGGCCTGAGTGTGCTGTGTGATTCTCTATGTGTGCAGTGGCCTAACTGAGTCTGTTGTGTGTTCCTCTATGTGTGCAGCAGCCTAACTGAGTCTGCTGTGTGTTCCTCTATGTGTGCAGCGGCCTAACTGAGTCTGCTGTGTGTTCCTCCATGTGTGCAGCGGCCTAACTGAGTCTGCTGTGTGCTTCTCTATGTGTGCAGCGGCCTAACGGAGTCTGCTGTGTGTTCCTCTCTGTGTGCAGCGGCCTGCCTGAGTCTGCTGTGTGTTCACCTCTGTGTGCAGCGGCCTCACTGAGTCTGCTGTGTGCTTCTCTATGTGTGCAGCGGCCTCACTGAGTCTGCTGTTTGTTCCTCTCTGTGTGCAGTGACCTGAGTCTGCTGTGTGTTCCTGTCTGTGTGCAGCGGCCTAACTGAGTCTGCTGTGTGTTTCTCTCTGTGTGCAGTGGCCTAACTGAGTCTGCTGTGTGCTTCTCTATGTGTGCAGCGGCCTAACGGAGTCTGCTGTGTGTTCCTCTCTGTGTGCAGCGGCCTGCCTGAGTCTGCTGTGTGTTCCTCTCTGTGTGCAGTGGCCTAACTGAGTCTGCTGTGTCTTCCTCTCTGTGTGCAGCGGCCTCACTGAGTCTGCTGTTTGTTCCTCTCTGTGTGCAGTGACCTGAGTCTGCTGTGTGTTCCTGTCTGTGTGCAGCGGCCTAACTGAGTCTGCTGTGTGTTTCTCTCTGTGTGCAGTGGCCTAACTGAGTCTGCTGTGTGTTCCTCTCTGTGTGCAATGGCCTACCTGAGTCTGCTGTGTGTTCCTCTCTGTGTGCAGCGGCCTAACTGAGTCTGCTGTGTGTTCCTCTCTGTGTGCAATGGCCTACCTGAGTCTGCTGTGTGTTTCTCTCTGTGTGCAGCGGCCTCACTGAGTCTGCTGTGTGTTCCTCTCTGTGTGCAATGGCCTAACTGAGTCTGCTGTGTGTTCCTCTCTGTGTGCAGCGGCTTAACTGAGTCTGCTGTGTGTTCCTCTCTGTGTGCAGCGGCCTAACTGAGTCTGCTGTGTGTTCCTCTCTGTGTGCAGTGGCCTAACTGAGTCTGCTGTGTGTTCCTCTCTGTGTGCAGTGGCCTAACTGAGTCTGCTGTGTGTTCCTCTCTGTGTGCAGTGGCCTAACTGAGTCTGCTGTGTGTTCCTGTCTGTGTGCAGTGGCCTAACTGAGTCTGCTGTGTGTTCCTCTCTGTGTGCAATGGCCTGAGTCTGCTGTGTGTTCCTCTCTGTGTGCAGCGGCCTAACTGAGTCTGCTGTGTGTTCCTCTCTGTGTGCAGCGGCCTAACTGAGTCTGCTGTGTGTTCCTCACTGTGTGCAGTGGCCTAACTGAGTCTGCTGTGTGTTCCTCTCTGTGTGCAGTGGCCTAACTGAGTCTGCTGTGTGTTCCTCTCTGTGTGCAGTGGCCTAACTGAGTCTGCTGTGTGTTCCTGTCTGTGTGCAGTGGCCTAACTGAGTCTGCTGTGTGTTCCTCTCTGTGTGCAGTGGCCTAACTGAGTCTGCTGTGTGTTCCTCACTGTGTGCAGTGGCCTAACTGAGTCTGCTGTGTGTTCCTCTCTGTGCAGGAGACCCTGCAGCAGTTGATAATAAAGCCTCTGCCAGATGTGTTGGTTCTTGGCCGCAGCCCGCTCTGTGGTAGGTTCGCCGAAACACACACACTCCCTGTGGACCAGCTACACTGCAATACATTACAGATCTACACTAATTAAGAGGTTAACAGGAAAAAAAAACATCACAATGGAGGAGAAGAAGAATCAGAAGTTACATCTAATAATGTTAGATTTAAACATTTATGCTATTACATGGTTGGGTTAATGTCATGTGAACAATGGAGTGTGATGTTGAGCTAAGATTGGTGCAATGTCGAGCCAATGGGCAAAAAACTGTTGGCAAACATTAGAAAAGGACCAACATTTGGTTCACACAAATAGTTTTCCAGGAAGCATTTAAAAAGATGAGTGACAACAGTGTCTCTTGCAGGTACTGGCTACAATGTGCTAACTTCCATTGAATTGGTATGCTCCAAATGTAGAGAATCTGTAATGAAGATGCACAACAAGCTTGGTTGCATTAACATTATGACCACTGACAAGTGAAGTGAATAACACTGATTATCTTGTTATCATGGCACCTGTCAGTGGGTGGGATATATTAGGCAGCAGGTGAACATTTTGTCCTCAAAGTTGATGTGTTAGAAGCAGGAAAAATGGGCAAGCATGAGGATTTGAGAGACTTTGACAAGGGCCAAATTGTGATGGCTAGACGACTGGGTCAGAGCATCTCCAAAATTGCAGCTCTTGTGGGTGTTCTCGGTCTGCAGTGGTCAGTACCTATCAAAAGTGGTCCAAGAAAGGAAAAGCAGTGAATTTGCAACAGGGTCATGGGAGGGCAAAGCTCATTGATGTTCGTGGGGAGTAAAGGCTGGCCCATGTGGTCCGATCCAACAGACAAGCTACTGTAGCTCAAATTGCTGAAAAAGTTAATGCTGGTTCTGATAGAAAGGTGTCAGAACACACAGTGCATCACAGTTTGTTGCGTATGGGGCTGCGTAGCTGCAGACCAGTCAGGGTGCCCATGCTGACCCCTGTCCACTGCTGAAAGCGCCAACAATGGGCATGTGAGCATCAGAACTGGACCACAGAGCAATGGAAGAAGGTACCTACACAATATTAGGGAGTTGGTCATAATGTTGTAGCTGATCGGTTTTTCTGATATCATTACTTGATTAGGAGCCTAATTATTTAACAGCAGTTTGTTAATTATTAAGACCAGAAGAACAGGTCATTCAGTCCAACTAATCGTGTAATTTCAACTAAAGAATATCCAACACTTCGTCAAGTCTGGGATTGAACACAGCAAGGGTCGCTCCCTCAGCTACATGACATGGCAACCTATTCCATGTATTGATAACTCTTTGTGTACAATAATACTTCATTATATCAGTGCAGAACTTACTCTTAACTAGTTTATATTTTGGCCCCTTGATCTACAGACTGAACTCACTAGGGATGGGCATCCTTTAAATACTTTTTTCTGTACCTCATTATGCTCGTTGCCGTTGTTTGCTCTTGGCTTATAGTGTCCCCCGCTGTTGAAAACACATGCTCTTTAGGTGTGGAAGAGGTCTGGACACAGAGGTACCTTGTGGCAAGGTTTGACAGTATTTGGCATTATGTCCCTATTATCTCTTCTCCCACCACCACACAACTGGATCCACAGCAGGAAGGCTTCTGTATGCCTGTAGATCTCTTTGGGCCTTCTCAGTGAGGGTGGGGGCACTGCTGCTGCTGTCCGCCCAGGTGTTTGTCAGGGCCTGGTCTTCATCTGCAAACAGCTCCCCAGTGCAGAAAGCTTGGACCTCTTTTACGATGTGAGCTGAAAATACAAAAAGGCCTCTTTATTCATCAGAAATTATTTTACCAATGAAGTGCGCCTGCATGGTCTTCAGAAGACCTTAGCGTAACTATTAGCAAACTACATAAATTTTATCTGTGTAGTCACCAATGGACAGGTAAAGGGATGGCACTGTATCAATGTGGAATTTGATGTTGAGAATGACAGCCATTCTGATAATCGATATACTGACCTTACACACCTAATTTCTGTCCTCACCCTAACTAAGGATGAAGTGCTGAGCGCACTCTACAAAGTTGCTTCAAAGCTCGGTGAGTAGCTATTGAAACGTTATCATTGTTAACCTAAATTATAGACAGGCTAAATAAAAGCCACAATAAGCAAAGAGTCGTCCCAATGCAAATATGATAGGCCTCCGAGTCGTTTTCTACTATGCTTTTTATTAACTCACAATAGCAATCAATATGATGACCTATTAGCAATAAAGTTACCTGGCCTAATTTTCTATTTTGTTAGCATCCCGACCAAGATAGGGCAATTGATAACTTCAGCTGTCAACAATATGCGATCCAACTGGTACAGTTCATGTACATGGAATTGAAATGTTAATTTATAATGCATATAAATGTATATATAATGTATGTTTTATTGTGCATTGTATAACTTAACCATAAAACACTTAACCATTAGCTACATTGCTAATTTCCTCCTTAACTATAGGGTCGCCATACAGGCCTTAGTTAACTACCTTTAGCTTAGTTAAACTAAGCATATAGCTTTCTGAGCTATAAAAACTTCCTTAACTAGGAGTTTTGTAACGGTAAGAAGGTACGAAGTGAATCATGCTGACTCACCCTTGAATGGAGGAGGGAATCCCAAAAGAGCCCTGGATGTAAAATGGGTGCCACCAGAAGGGTGATTCAATTCCAGTTTTATCAAGTGGAGGGAGGATTTTCTTTTGCTCAAGCCCTCGGTTTTCCTCCCTCCAACAGAGCCAACAAAAAACATCCCTACCAGCAGTGATATTGCCAAGAATGCATGGTGAGGCTTGCTCATTTGCCCACCTGCTAAACTTTATTTTACTATCATCCTCTTGCTACCAAAGAACTAGTGAATTTAAAACAACGTTTACAAAGTTCAGAGACCTCCGTTGCTGATTGATTATACAATCCATTCGCTAAAATGCCACGATTTTGTTGGTGATCCTTATTTAATTCTTACAGATTCAGTGGAAATGCCCAAAACTCATTTAATACCTGATTATCAAGTTAAAAGATGAATTAATCAGCAGTCCAAAAGTACATAGATGTTTTGGCCATGACGTTTCAACCATGTTTCAGCTCTCATAAACTGGTGGAGGCATCGTAGCTGTATCCATGCATTTTGTTAAGAATAGCCTACATTTCCTGAATCTTGAAATGTAAGAATTATGCTACCCTTAGCTTCAATCATCCACACAGCATGAAATAGAATCTTCTTTTGAGCACATTTAAACATACCGGTATAATTGCCTAAATGAATCGCGGCAGAATTTCGGGTTAATTCTTCTCATATCAGTATCAATTTATTTTTGCTTCATCTTTTTTAATACATCTCTTCACTTATTTATCATTTGGTTTATTGATCTGTTTCACCACCTTTTATCGTTGCTGATTTTATTATCTTTATTTGTATATGTGAATCACTTTGGGATTCATCCAGCTCAAAAGGTGCTACACAAATAATTATAGTAACTATTGTTATGATTGTTATTGTAGGCTATTATTAAAATGTGCATACAAACGAGTGGCTTCTCATTGGAAAAACCTGGGCAACGTTATTGAAAATAACATTGAATCAATTAATAGTAGATAAAAACATTGATTTATAGTCATTGAAAATATTGAGTTTTGGCATGGTGAATTAACATTTATCTAGCTAACATGCATCTTCACTGACAAATCATATTGCTGCTTAAGTTACATAAAGCAGCCTAGAGAGAACTCCCTCCAGCTTCACAGTAGTTATATTGTGGAGAGTTGAACTGGAACAGGTACTGCAGCCCTCAAGGAACAAATCAAGCCGTCTCCATGGTCACTGGAACTTCCATTTCACTGCAATCCAGTCCTTGTTAAGGAATGCAAAGTGAGGAAGAACCGCAAATTCATTCCAAAGGGTCATTCCAATTCGAACAGCCACAACCCCTCCCCTCTATCGCTCCCCCTCACTCGGGAAGGGCTCCCTCACCCGCTTCATCACTGGAGGGCTCACTCGATTGGAGGGAAGAACTGAAGGGAGCATTTTATTTCGGACTGGAATGCAGCCCGGCAAGTGCTGGCTCGATATGTATATATCTCAATGGTCATGTGCAGTACAGTAACCATTAAAGTTCAAGCTACTTCACAACTGTAAATTCTTGTAGGCTATTCATCATTTATACAAGTTCCTTTAGCTTCGTTATTTTAAAATCACGCCTTGATTCTTATTCTTACATGCATTATGGGTGTTACTTGGTTGAAAATATAACTGTAATCCCCTTAGTTTGGTGCGAAAAGACAAGAGTTTCCCCATTAAAATCAATGGGAAGTGGACATGTTGCGGTGCACAAGCCTCCATTCTGGTGTCAGCAACTTCTGATTGGCTCTGCCTCTCCAGTCTATACGATCTCTTTTACAGCTCCTCAATATACCTAGCCCCTAGCCATGTGTAGCTAACATTAGCTAGCTCATTCTCCTACACACTCCATGTTAGGTATGAGGTATTTAACGCTGGCTAGTTTAACAATCACTTGAAGTTGATACTCCAGAATTTATAGTCACTGTGTCCGCTGCAGCACGGGAGGAGGATGCAGTGCTGCTTGTTGAGGCGATGCTGCTGGATGTGGTGGGGGTCTGTGCTTTTTGTTTTTCAAAGCAGTCAAACTCATTGCAGGTTTCTGCCCACAAATTAATGTCATGAAGTTAGTGCTTCATTGGATTGGAGGTATTATTTGTTTTGGCAGCAGCTTTTTTATTGCACATATTACAGCGTGCAAATTCTGAATCAACTCTGCTGAAGTGCAGCTGAACTTTGGATCGTGTACTCTTCCCCATCCTGCTCCATCGACTCGCTCATCTTTCTTCTTCCCATTGTCCCACCTGTTCCAATCTTCTTAGTGTATGCAATCCTACATGCCGTCAGATAATCAGAACCTTTGGTGTATTTTGCATTTTGGTGATCAAACAAGAATTTATTTGTGAGCAAAGCTTTAAATGAGAAAGCTAATAGAGAGTCCTTATCACAAAGTACCAAAATGTAGCACCGAATTCGTAAACAGATTTTGATACTCGGTAGTGTTGATGTTATTCAGTCGGTGCTTTGGAAGTACCAAGCCTCGATACCCAGCCCGAGAACTCACCGTAAAATTGTATTGTAATTAACCATTAGCCCCTTTATTAATTTAAAAACCTCTGTGAAGTCACCTCTAACTTGTCTTTCGCTAAATCTAAATAGGTTAAGTAACTTGAGTTTTTCTTAGCTCTTATATTTCATGCCAGGAATTTGTTTCCTTGCCCCTCTGTGTACTTTTTGAAGATCCTCAATATATTTCCTATTGTGCAGTGCCCAGAAGTGCACACAAATGCTTTTTGGAAGTCCAAATAGATTGTCTTGGTTTCAGTCCAAACGCATGGTAGCTTCTTCAGAAAAGTTTGTTAAGGTTTGTTAAGCATGACCTCCCTCTATGAAAACCATGCTGCCTATCATTGAAGAACCATTGTGTCCAAGGAATAAATTCCATTTTGTCCTTAATGCCAGACTCCAGTAATTTACATGTGATACAGGTTAAGCTGACAGGCCTGTAATATCTTGGGTCAATACGGTCTTTAGGGCCGAAAGAAATAGTCAACATTATCGACAATAAAAAGTAATCAACAGATATTTTAATTGTTGAATAGTCGTTTCACCTAATGGTACCCAACATAAGGGAACAACAATGAATGTTGTGTTTTAATCAGAAGAGTGGTGTCCAACGTCCCTAATGCGGCAGGATAGTAAGTAGAAGATGCATCATACAGTTTTTATTTACATTTACATTTAGGTGTGGCCTCTAACAACTATCACAATAGGGAATACACTGTTTACAAGTTGACTACGCCACTCCCAATGGTACAGGGTGGTACAGTTGTAATTTTAAACTGGGGTTCCCTTATGCAGCAAGTCTACCTCTATAAAGTGGAAGATGATAAAGAAAGAAGTTTTATTTTTCATAATACATTCAAAAACAATGACATAAAAACAAGGGGATTGCTCGTAGTCCAAAACAATGTTCCCAAGCCAGAATCTGGCACAGTAATACAATATGTTTAGAGGAATTACACTTGAGTGATGAATATATTGCACTTGCCCACACGACCAAAGAAATACGAAAAAAGGTGGCACGACTATGCACTCTAATGTGGATCAGCGCAAAGAATAAAAAGGGTGCATGTGACCTTCTTTAAAAGTTCATCAGCCTGCAACACCCTCCAGTGACACACATGGGTCTCAGGAGTTGGATTATGTAGTTTTTATTTTGATGTCCTGCATAAAAAGGCAGTGTACAAATATTAGACGGAGAGAGCAGGAAATCTGTTCCATCCACATAGCTCTCTCTTGTTCTGCTGCAAATTACCATGACCAGGATTACTATCATGGTACATGTCAAATTACTGTAATATTACAATTAATTATAATTGCTGGCCTCAAGTATGGAATGTGACAAGAAAATAAAATAAATATTTAAAAAACATGATATATGCATAAAACATGCGCATGCAACAATAAATGTGCATGTTTATAGTGTAATCATATAGTGGCATTAATTTCATTTCCAGGTAAGTCAGATGTTACTATGCAAATATGTGGAGAAAATTCATAATATACAAAATACAATGTTACATCAACCATTTTCAACATTAATACAAAACAGAATTCATACAAGGGTAAATGTCACACTCTAATGGTGACAAAATGGTGTACTGCAGTTAACAGATGTTACAAAGCGTAAATGGCATCCCTGGCTGGTTAGCCTCAAAGCAAACTTTCTAATTGTGTCAACGCAGTAAATTAACATACTACTAAAACCTAGAATATAAAACTTGTAACGCTTCAATATTCATAAAAACACAATAGTTAGTACCCCTTATACATCATGTAGTAAATGTGTGAGGTACAGCACACAACATGCATTAATAACATTTGTTGAACTGCTTTATTTGAGGACCTGCTAAATGCTCCACTTACCTGTATAGCGATCTCTCGTTCTGCTCAGTTACCCACAATGCACCAGCAATGAACGTTCCCTGGCTATCGCTGAACCCATTTATGCAAGATTTCACCATTTCCCTCCTGAACTGATTAACCCTGTTACACATGCTACAAAGCAAATAACCAAAAAAAAAAAAAAAATTCACACAGTGAATTCATCACAGTATGAGGGGTCAAAGTACATCCAACATTACCTTACTCAATGTAAAATCTACCAAATAATTTAATAAATGCTTATGCAGATAGTTATGCAACATCAAATATGACCACAGCACTTACATTAATGATAGTTAGATTGTGTCTGGTTCTTTGGAAAAGGTACGCCCAAGATCCCAGTGGGTACTACGGGTACTGGGTGTGGCTTAACGCACTTGGACACAGAAAAACTTGGCAACTATAGCACTTTGCCTGTTCCACAGTGTGAAACAACAGTTATATTATGCATTACCCAAAACACCGCAGAGTACAGCATTTATATTGCAATTTACCAGTTTCACAGTACTACACAACATACACTCACCGGCCACTTTATTAGGTACAACTTGCTAGTACCGGGTTGGACCCCTTTTGCCTTCAGAACTGCCTTAATTCTTCATGGCATAGATTCAACAAGGTGCTGGAAACATTCCTCAGAGATTATGGTCCCTATTGACATGATAGCATCATGCAGTTGCTGCAGATTTGTTGGCTGCACATCCACAATATAAATCTCCTGTTCCGCCACATCCCATAGGTGCTTTATTGGATTGAGATCAGGTGACTATGGAGGCCATTTGAGTACAGTGAACTCATTGTCATGTTCAAGAAACCAATTTGAGATGATTTGAGCTTTGTGACATGGCACATTATCCTGCTGGAAGTAGCCATCAGAAGATGGGGACACTGTCATAACGGCATGGACATGGTCAGCAACAATACTCAGGTAGGCTGTGGTGTTTAAATGATGGTCTGTTGGTACTAAGGGGCCCAAACTGTGCCAAGAAAATATCCCCCACACCATTGCACCACCTTCAGCCTGAACCATTGATACAATGCAGGAAGGATCCATGCTTTCATGTTGTTTACCCCAAATTCTGACCATACCATCCAAATGTCGCAGCAGAAATCAAGACTCATCAGACCAGGCAACGTTTTTCCAGTCTTCTATTGTCCAGTTTTGGTGAGCCCATGTGAATTGGAGCCTCAGTTTCCTGTTCTTAGCTGACAGGAGTGGCACCCAGTGTGGTTCTGCTGCTGTAGCCCATCTGCTTCAAGGTTTGACGTGTTGTGCATTCAGAGATGGTCTTCTGAATATCTTGGTTGTAATGAGTGGTTATTTGAGTTACTGTTGCCTTTCTATCATCTTGAACCAGTCTGGCCATTCTCCTCTCACCTCTGGCATCAACAAGGCATTTTTGCCCAGAGAACTGCCGCTCACTGGATATTTTATCTTTTTCAGAACATTGTCTGTGAACCATAGAGATGGTTGAACGCGAAAATCCCAGTAGATCAGCAAATTCTAAAATACTCGGACCAGCCCGTCATGCCATGTTCAAAGTCACTTAAATCGCCTTTCTTCCCCATTCTGATGCTCGGTTTGAACTTCAGCAGGTCATCCTGACCATGTCTACATGCCTAAATGCAATGAGTTGCTGCTATGTGATTGGCTGATTAAATATTTGTGTTTACATGCAGTTCAACAGGTGTACCTAATAAAATAAACTGGCGGTAAGTGTTTTATATATATATATATATACACACACACACATACATACATATATATATACACACGTACGTACACAGTACTGTGCAAGTGTAAGTTTTAGGCAGGTGTGAAAAAATGCTGTAAAGTAAGAATGCTTTCAAAAATATAAATAATAATTGTTTATTTTTATCAATTTACAAAATGCAAAGTGAGCAAACAAAAGATAAATGTAAATCAAATCAATATTTGGTGTTACTACCCTTTGCCTTCAAACCAGCATCAGTTCTCATAAGTAAACATACACTTGCAGAAAGTCAGGGATTTTGTAGGATTATAGTCAGGTGTATGATCAACCAGTTATACCAAACAGGTGCTAATGATCATCAGTTGCACATATAAGTTGAAACACAGTCATTAACTGAAACAGAAATAGTTGTGTAGGAGGCTTAAAACTGGGTGAGGAACAGCCAAACTCTGCTACCAAGGTGAGGATGTGGAAGACATTTTCATGTCTCAGGTCATTCACCATGGCAAGACTGAGCACAGCAACAAGACACAAGGTAGTTATACTGCATCAGGAAAGGTCTTTCCCAGACAAAGATTTGAAAGCAGACTGGGGTTTCAAGATGTGCTGTTCAAGCTCTTTTGAAGAAGCACAAAGAAACGGGCAAAATTGAGGATTGCAGATGCAGTGGTCAGCCAAGGAAACTTGCAGCAGATAAAAAACACATCAAGCTTATTTCCCTTCGAAATCGGAAGATGTCCAGCATTGCCATCAGCTCAGAACTGGCAGAAACCAGTGGGACCCAGGTACACCCATTTACTGTGAGGAGAAGTCTGGCCAGAAGTGGTCTTCATGGAAGATTTGCAGCCAAAAAGCCTTATCTCCGACATGGAAACAAGGCCAAGTGACTCAACTATGCATGAAAACATAGGAACTGGGGTGCAGAAAAATAGTAGCAGGTGCTCTGGACTGATGAGTCAAAATTTGAAAGATTTGGCTGTAGCAGAAGACAGTTTGTTTGCCGAAAGGCTGGAGAGTGGTACAATAATGAGTGTCTGCAGGCAACAGTGAAACATGGTGGAGGTTACTTGCAAGTTTGGTTACTTGCAAGTCCATTTACATTTCTGCAAATGGACTTGCAGATTTGGTCAGGATTAATGGTGTCCTCAATGCTGAGAAATACAGGCAGATACTTGTCCATCATGCAATACCATCAGGGAGGCGTATCATTGGGCCTAAATGTATTCTGCAGCAGGACAACGACAAAGCCAACGTCATTAAGAACTATCTTCAGCGTAAAGAAGACCACGAAGTCCTGGAAGTGATGATATGGCCCCCACAGAGCCCTGATCACAACATCATTGAGTCCGTCCCGTTACCTTATGTGCTGCACATACCTCACAGTTCCTACACCATTGCTTAATAGACCATTGCTTAATAGGCCAATAGAATCTGCCCTTTACCTTTGTGGTAAGTTTGTCAACCCCTAAATGGCCACCATTATGCAAGAAACTAAGTATTTCATGTATCAGCGTGGATGGCACAACACTTCTCCAAATGACTTCATTCATGTCATAATTTGTGCCCTGCAAGCATAACACTTTCTCCTTCAAATAAAGTGCTCCCCACACTTGTCTGTATGGTTTAAGGTCAGGATGTGACTCCAATTCTGCTGGAGTGTCGGTTCTCCCCTCTCTTTTCCAAGCTTTTAGTTTAGACAGAGCTACATCTTTGTCTTGTTCTAAGCCTAGGAAATCAGTACGAATTTGAAGTTGTTGACAGACGCTGCATTACCTGAATCCTCTTTTGAGGTAACCAAACACTTGGCTCTGAGTTAGCGTCAGGGGACTCTGGCTCAATGTTTTCATCCATACCCTCCCCATGCATATAGCACCTTGACACAGAATCTGCATTTTTATGCAGCTTCCTTGGCCTGTTTACAATGTCAAATTCATATTGCCCCAACTGTTCTAGCCATCTGGCTAATTGGCCCTCTGGTTGCTTAAAATTCCTCAACCAACGAAGAGAACTGTGATCAGTTCTTAACAAAAACTTCCTCCCTACGAGGTAATGTCTGAAATGTTTCAGAAATACTACAACTGCAAGTAATTCTTTTCTGGTTGTAGAGTACCTTTTATCTTGTTTAGAGAGTGCACAGCTAGCATAAGCTACAACTCTTTCCCCTGTCTCATGCATTTGAGAGAGAACAGCTCCTATGCCAGTATCACATGCATCTGTATCAAGAATGAATGCTTTTTTTGGGTCAGGATAAGCCAGCACAGGCGTTGATGCCAACCTGGATTTTAAGTCATTGAAAGCCATTTCGCATTTGTCAGACCACTCAAACTTAGCACCCTTATCTGTTAGTCTGTACAGTGGCTCAGTAACCGAAGCAAACTCAGGTATAAACCTTCTGTAATAGGATGCTAGTCCTAAGAAACTTCTAATGCCTGTCACTGTTGTGGGCCTGGGCCACTTTCTGATGGTGTCTATCTTTGTTGGGTCAGTGGACACCCCCTCATGTGAAATCATGTGCCCCACATAGTAAACCTGCAACCAAAACAAGTCGCATTTTGACAGTTTAACTTTAAGGCCTGCCTGCTTTAGTCTGCTAAGCACCTCATCCAGCCAATTAACATGCTCTTGGAAAGTTCTTCCAAAAACTATTATATCGTCCAGGTATACAAGACACATCGTCCACTGCAAGTCTGCTAAAATGAGATCCATTAGTCTCTGAAATGATCTAGGTGCATTGCACAAGCCGAAACTTAGATTAAATTAAAACTTAAATTCAAATAGCTCTTTCTTGGTTACAAATGCTGTTTTACAGCGATTGTTGGGGTGCATCTGGACTTGCCAATATCCACTGGCTAAGTCCAGCGTGGAAAACCACTTGGCATTAGCCAGCGCATCCATTTTCGCGACAATCTCTGCTTTTCACTCCTGCTCCCCCGATATCATTCCCCAACACAGAAAAACCTCCCAGGGTAGTGCCTTTCCTTAAAATCTGAGACTCGGGGGTTAAGCTAGCAACACGTATGGGTAACCTCCCATGAATTGACCGGCACACAAGCTACCAGCACATTGGTTTTTTCTGTAATGGTGCCGCACGGCTCTAATAATCCTTCAATTACTTCACAGTTAAGTGTTCTTTCAACTTTACCTGTGATAACAGTTTCAATCCTAGCAGGAATTACAGTTTCGTCAATCACAACAACTTTGTACACTCCCTCAGCACCCCCATGAAAGATTACAGGAATCTCTACCAATTACAGTACAAATTTTCCTTTTCAGGTCCAACACAGCACCATACTAGAAAATCAGTCCCAATTAGTGCTCCATGGTCAGAGTCGCTGGCTACTGCAAAGTCCCAATTAAGATGGAGCCCATCAATGTCCAATATGACCGACCAAAGTCCTAGGATGTTAAGACATTGTCCATTAGCGACCCTCAGTGTACTTTGGTAAGGCACCAAAGTGTCCTGCTTACCTCAAGTAACTTCCCTCCAAATGCTCTCGTGTACCATGGACACTTGAACACCAGAGTCCAGTAAAACCTCGCACTCATGGTTGTCAATCTTGCAGGCTATGTAGACCCCGCTCCCAATCAGGCCCACAGGATGTCTGATCTGTGGCTCCTGTGTTGTACTCGCTGATCTGCGAGCAGTTTTTTCAGACGCTGTTGTGTCCGATGTGGAGTATGGGCAATCACGCCTCAGATAATTCTGGCAGCTGCAATTCCAACAAGCCATGGCACCAGTGAATGCGCCAAAAGCTGCTGTACCTCGGTTCTAAGTTGAGTGATGCTGTCGCACAATGTCTGAAGCATTTCCTTTGAAACAGTAACTGTGTCCTGTTGCACAGGCTGTGAGCCTTCCCTTGTACCACAAATCTGTCGCTTTTTGCTGACAGATCACCTTGTTTTCAAGCTGCCTAATCTGTTCTAACTCCATTGCCAAATTAATCGCATCTTCCAATGTATTAGGTTTGTTGCAGTGCAACTGTACTCGGATGTCGCCATTCCTTATATGAGTGACGAAGTGATCCCGGGCAAGTGAGTCCTGGGTATCTGCGCTGTAGTCTGGGTAGGCCTTGCAAACTAATCTGCGCAAGTCATGCCCAAAGTCTCTGACCCCCTCACCTGGTGACCGCTTTATAGGGAAGCTGCACGGCTCCAGTCGCCTTGCACTGCCGGCTCAAACTGCTGCTGCAAGGCGTTTTTCAAACTAAGATAGTCCCCCTTTTTCTCTGGCAGTAAACTACTACAAACGTCCCTTGCATGTCCTCTCATAAGCAAAATAAAATGTAAACGATCCCTTTGGCTCCATGCATTTATCTCTGCCGCCAACTCGAACTGCTTGGTCCACGCCGTCCATTCTCCACTGTTTCCAGCAAACAACTTGGGCAAGAACAAGGGACGGTCGATCCGTCTCCCTCCCTGAAATTGTGGCAGCCTGGTTGACGCTGCAGCTGTAAATTCCTTGTCCTCGTCCATCATACCTTACAAATAAACTAGCTAAGTCTGTAATGCCGACTACTAACGTGCAGATCCCTCCACTGCCAACAAAATTGTAACAAGTTCACTGTCTTGTTGATGTGAGATCCGTGCACATGCTCATCGTTAGTCGGCAGAGACAGACACAGACAAAAAGTGCTGTTGAAAAGTGTTCATTTTTATTGTTGACACTCATCTTTTAGGAACGAACGACTGCCCTGGTTTTCGTGGGCCAGGGTCTTTATACCCCCAGTGTATCACTTCATGCGGTTCTCAAACATGTCCGCTCTAAACTGCTTACAAGGTTGTGTTTTCTCACCAACATTTTTGCAAACAAAATCAGGAATAACATTGACCATGCAATGCAGATCCTTAATTAACTTGGCTCTATACAAAGGGCAGCAAAACCCTTTATGGCCTATGTTACTTTGAACACGTAGCATAACGTTACGGTAACATAACAAACCCTTTTATCTGTAAAAATGTTTACTTTAACTGAAACTGAATGTGAAAGTGTGTTCGCTAGCGCCCCCACATGCATCTCACCCTACACAACAGATGCACAGCAAACACCAATCTGTCACAGTTACGTAGGCATTTCACATACGTCCTTACCCAGGGGTGTGTTTCCCAAAATCTTTGTTGTTTGACTATGGTTATACTACCGTTGTGAGAACTGTAGTTAGCAGTTTTGGTGTTTATGAAAACCGTAGTTCCAACGAACATTCAGAACCACCGTTGTAAAGTTGTGTAGTTCGAACGACAGCTCTGGAGCTGTAGTTAGAAGCGTAGTTCGTTGTTAGCTCCTCCCGACCGAGGCATAGCAATACGACACAGACAAGTTTTTCAGCTGTTGTTAGTAAAGCTGCATTAGAGAAGACTTTTCTTGTCAGCGAACCTGTATGATTTGTCTTGGCAATAACCAACTAATTTGTTCAAACAAATAAAAATCTATAACGCAAGGGTTGTGGAATTCCAAAATAAAGCTGAAGAATATGAAACTCAAGATGCACATGGGAGGGGAGGTCACCCTAGACAATAAATAGCCAGGATTTGACTTAAAAGTTACAAACCCCAAATTCACATAAGACGATAATTGTGTTTTATTTCTGCTAATAATTGTACAATAATTCAGAAAAACAAAAATTAGGCCCGGACTTTAAGCAGTTTCATTTTATTGCAAAAGAAAATACATATAAAATAAAACAAAAAAGATTTTAAAAAACAAGATAACAAGGATTAAGAATGAAAACGCACAAATAACATTTTAAAAAATTGCCCTTTGGTGGTGAGCCTGGAACAAAGTGATGAATTCCAATATCCTGCCACATGGAATCCTGTACTTTGCTACTATGGCTTGATCAGTAAGACAGTCAAAGGGGTTGAAGGTTGTTTGGATGAAGGAATTTATGCCCGCCATCCTACTTCTTTTTTCTCTCCAGTGAGAATTCTCTGCAAAGCAGCCATTGTTTACAATGATTGATGTGTGCATGCACGTGTTTTAGTAAAAACAGCAATCACTGCAAAATTGGAAACACTTGGTTCATACCTGTCCCCATAACCTATTATTGTCATTATTAATATCATTATCACTATCATTGTGTCTTTGTATGTTTGGTTGTTGATGAAAAATAAACCATAAAGAAGACTACAAGGGTGTATGGACAATGGACTTCTTTTGTTTGCATACAATTTATATTCGAGGTGCATCAGTGGCCATTTGATTTGACTTTTTTTAGTTTAATCATTGACACATGGCCACTAAATGTATTGCTACAACATCAGCCACTGGGGGTAATTACACTTGCAAATAGAAAAGAAGGGTAGTTGGAACACATGAGGGCAATGAAGTCATGATGGTTAATTTGTAACTTTCAGCAAAACTTCAGCTTTCTGGCATATAGAGAATTATCTTCAGGTGATGTTCCACCTTTTTCACTTTTTGTTGTGTGTATTTAAGCCCACTTCTGTTAGTCAGTGCAGTGTGCAACAGAAGTCAAGTACAGGAGAAAAATGTTGTGGAAGCCTCAGTTTTCCACAGTTGAATTAGATTTACTTTTGGATGAGGTTACTAAACACAAGGTTGTTCTTTTTAGTAAATTTAAAATGATGTGACCAATTCTGACAAGAAATGGATTTGGCAAGACAAAGTCAACACAGTTGGACATGGCTGCAAGCAATCTCCAGAGGATTTGCACCATAAATGGAGGGACTTTTTCAGTCTGTCCAAGAGGAAAGCTTCAGTCCTCAGGAAAAAGAGTAGGAAGACTGGAGGTAGAAGTCACAGTCTGCCTCCTCTGACCCGACAGGAGGAGAGAGCCATTGTTATCTTGGGCCCTGTGGCATTGGAGGATATCCCAGGGGAACATGGATGTATGCGGCAGGAATTCCCTTCCTTCTGCCGTCCAGCCTGCTTCAGCATCAGCGGGAGCCCCCCAGCCTGCCCCGGCCCCTTCACACTGGGACATCTAGTGCCGTCAAGCCTATCCTTGGCATGGCAAGTTCTATTGAGCCTGCACTCTCCTTCCCTGATCCTCCTCAGTGTGACATCTTACAACCATGCCCCATCTTCACCACAGTCCAACCCAAGCCATAATTTTCACAGACCGATCAACAAAGGAGACACAGGCAAACTGGAGGATGAAGTTTCCAGAACTGAGGAGACTCAGGGAAGAATTAACAGCCTTGAGGGAGTGGACAGGAGCAGCACCATGAGGAAGTAATGGCTTATAAGAGGACAAAGTCTGCCATTCTGGAGCAGTAGGCAAACAAGCCATTCTTCACTATGTTTTTGCCTACATCAGAGGGTGAGCATACTATACTGTATTATAATCCATGTGAAATTGCTATAATCTATTGTTGGAATGACTATGACTGTCATGTAATGAATTGTCTCTTTCACAGAGCCACACGTGTGACCCTACTCAACTTTTTTTTTTTTTTTTTTTTTTTTTTTTTTTTTTAAATCTTCAGCCTTCTGTCTCCATGTGCTGTTTAAATAAATATTTTTGAATGTCATGTATTTGGTTGTTTGGCAGTATAAGAATTACATTTTTTCTAAATACTCAAAGAAGCTTTGTCAAAAGGCCCTATTGCTTCTCTTGCTCTGGTAAACAATACATTCCCCTCCCAGGTGCATGCTGGTCCTACACCTCTCCTACCTAAATGACCTAGGATGTTACTAGACCTCTAATTACAAATGAACATATGTGTAAATTTTCACATTGGTTTCAGGTGAGATTAAATAGTAGGTGTATAGGCCTACAGAGGTTAACAGGGTTAAATGTGGAAAGAGGGTTGAGCCTAACCACTTGCAACAGACTTAAATTGTACATGGAAAGCATTTTCAAGTCTACCGACCACACAAGTACAACCGTTGTTCACTTTTGCGACGTACTTACAATGGTTTTAGGAAACAGTTGTAATTAGGAAGTTTCTCAAACAATACATCTCGTGATTACCGTTGTTTGGGAAATGCACCCCTGAGTTACTAACAGTGCAGGCGATGAGCAAGAACAGCAGAGGAAATCAACAAGTAGGCTATTTATCAGTAACTTGTAAGCAGTTGTAAAAGTGTAGAGGTATGTTTTTGAAATCCTGCACTAGTAATGTGTTTATTTTATAAATAAATTAATGTAAATAATTGGATTGTTTTTGTATTAATACGAGTTACAAGTAGGCTACGTTTTTCTTTTTTCCTTCTGATTATGCATGAATATAAACAAATGTAGGCATATATCACCTTCCTTCCACTCAGAGGTGGACCATCCCCCATGATTTTTTTTTTTTTTTTTACAAATCAACCACTGCTTATAATCCCTAATACAATGTAAATCATGGGTCAACCGATTATCGGTTCGTTCGATAACCGGGGCAATGTTTGTCAATTATTGGTCATCGGTGGGCCTATATTTTTATTGGAATTCCTGATAAAAAAAATTAAAAGCAATGAGTTTACTATCTGACAAATTGCTTCTGACGGAAAAAATGCTATTGGCATGGCTAACATTAATTCCACAAAATTCCCTCAATAGCCGAGAGCACAGTTTGCACTTCACATTATTTTTGCTAACTTTATCACAGGCCTTCTACATGGCACTCTACTTTTGTATGAGCTATCCAATTTTCACAGAAATGACTTATGAGCAAATGGTCTCCTAGAATCTCCCGGCAGCTTCAGAAAAAGCGTGGACACAGGCTAGTTATAAGATTTGATTTTCATACTTTATGATGCAAATGCAGCCTAAATGATGTATCAGTGTGCTTTCTTTATTGCACAACCATCTTGCCATTCATCCGATAATTGAATGCTATTGAAATAGCGATATATCTATAGGCCTACCTATAGGCATCTGTTGCATAGCCAAAATAAAATAACCATAGAGCACAACAAACCAAAAAAAAAAAAAAAGTTCAGAAAACCAAATGGGTGCACATTTTGGTTATTGCAATTGTATTTTGCTCTTGAATATATATTGCTCTATACTATATCTTGTATATTGAACTTTCATAGTGGTTATGTATGGCTGAAAACATAAAGGCTACATATAGTAGTATCCCTTATCCGAAATGCCTGGGATTTTGGATTTTTTCGGATTTTGGAATATTTGTGTATAAAGCCATTCCCTGACATACGTCCGAGTTCTGTTCTGACCAACGGGATGTACCGTGAAATGGACGTCAGTCAGGCGTATGTTAGCATGGCATGTAGAAGTACACATGTAGCTGTGGACATGAAGATGTACACAAAGTCAGGATATCGACTGATGGCACTATTGTATGCACGCAGCTGTTGGCACTGGCGGATGTTTGACCACGCGTAATTTTTATATTTACATATATTTTACTTTTATTTTTCTGGATGTATACAGGTATGCATCGTGTAAATGACCTCAAACATATTTTCAGTTCTGCATTAATTAAAATATTTACGGTAATGTTGTCATTGGCAATTGGTACATTGTGATTACATTGACCCGGAAATGACAAAAAGAAAGAAAAAACGAACGAAACTAACATCCTGGCTGCCTTCCAATACTCAAATTTATCTCCTCCTTTCTTCCCAGCCCCGGAAACTGATTATGTGTCTTCCTTCCCTCCACTGTTCCAAAACGAAATCTCGCCTCCTCCTTTCCTCCAAACCAAGGATACATCGGCTGCGTTCCAATACTTTTTCTCGTCTCCTCCTTTCCTCCCCTCCTTTCCTACCCCGGAAATACGCTGGAAATATGTGGAGGAAAGGAGGGGAGGAAACGAGTTGAGGAAAGGAGGAAAAGAGGAGATGAATCAAATATTGGAACAGCTAATCCGATTCGCCCGCCATCAAAGTCGACAGTCGACGTCGGCTATTGATGAAGTAATAATTTCGACTGACTCCGAGGATACCAAAGCCAATCACGCTTCTTTCACGCCTACACCCCTTTTTCATGTATTAAAATACAAATGTCAGTTTCTCGCATTCTACTCATGATGTAACATAAACTTTTGTACAAGGAATAAATACACTTACCGCAACATAAACTCGCTCAATTTTACACTGGTAAAATTTCCATTCGCAGCTCAAAAACATGAATGTTTCATACACCTTGGATGCTGGTATATTGTCACTGTTGTATTTTTCGTTTGTTTATTGAACCTTTGCTGTCATAAAATGCTGGTGAGCTCTGTGTTAATTCCAATTAGCAGTTTCATTGTGCATGTGAGTATGCCCCTTTTATGTCTTTTTGTAGTTTTCACGGTGCTCGCGGTGTTCACGATCAAGTCAATAAAAGAAAACTAAAGCACCCGTCGAACTCTTTGCATCGTCTTTATTAAGCCAAGGGACGCTACACATCGCTTAAAGTCGATGACACGTAATCATACGTATATGGCTTTATGTACGAACGCTGTGCGAACACGAACACCATATTATATATGTGACCGACCTAAAAAGGTATATGGGATAGTGTAGTGTACCTGTATTGATAAAATAGCCAAGATACTGTACACATACAGTACTGTATTTCAGCCAATGTATCTGGCGAGGTAAAATACCCTTTATTGACGTTATTCAGTAAGGTCAATAAAGGGTATTTTCTAAAATGGTTTCATCTTTAGTCTTTATTGTTAGTTAGCACAAGCCTAGTGCTGCACCTAACTCAAGGCAAAAGCTGAAAAGCTGTTGATTAATCGTTGCATTAACTGCAAGATAAATTATTATATAGCGTATACTTTTTACATGCAATAGATTAGGTAAATTAGAATATTAGATATTACTATTATTAGAGGCCTATGTACCCATAGAACATTAACAATAATATCAAGAAACCTACAACAGAAGTGCTTTAGCTGAAAAAAATCACTGCAAAAAATGCTAAAAAACCTATAAACTGATTTTTATGAACATTCCCAACACACATCAGAGTCGGGTTTATTTTTAGTTTGATTAGCCTGTTCATCCCTTTTACTTTTAAATAAATCCTCCAATTTGTCTTTGAGATGTGTATGTCTATGCCGGCGCAACTTCGATGGTTTCATAGCTTCGTTACTTAGCATGGTTTGGCAAATGACACAGACTAGCTCTGGGGGGGAAGTTGTCACTGGAAATGAAACCAAATTATGTTGTCATAATTACGAGTAAACGGGCGATGTTTTTAAGCAATGTTAAAAATGTTTAAATTTACATCGTTTGATGCTGGATGTTTCCTAAAAAAGGAAACCTATAGTTTAAGAAACGCTACGGTAGACAGCCTCACATGTTCGTTTGCACTCAAGTGAGTGCAAACTCAAGTTAGCTGCCAAGCAATATATACAGTGGTCATTCGGGGGGGGTTGAATCAAGGGGGGTGGTCAGCCTCGGAGTGGAAGGATGGTGCTAGGCTATGGCTGCGTTCCAATACTCAAATTCGTCTCCTCCTTTCCTCCTTTTCTCCCCTCCTTTCCTCTGTGCCCCGGAAGCTGATTATGTGTCCTCCTTTCCTCCAATGTTCCAATGGCTGCGTTCCAATACGTTTTCTCGATCTCCTCCTTTCCTCCCCTTTTCCTACCCCGGAAGTATGCCGGAAATATGTGGAGGAAAGGAGGGGAGGAAACGAGTGGAGGAAAGGAGGAAAGGAGGAGATGAATCAAAAGTTGGAACAGCTAATCCGATTCGCCTGTCATCAAAGTCGACGTCGGCTTATTGATGAAGTAATAATTTCGAACGACTCCGAGGATACCAAAGCCAATCACGCTTCTCTAACACCACCAGCCCTGTTCCTGCATTAAAATATGAATGTCAGTTTCTCGCATTCTGCTCATGATGTAACATAAGCATTTCTACAAGGAATAAATAAATTTACCACAACATAAACTCGCTCAGTTTTACATTGGTAAAATGACCACTTGTATCTGAAAAACATGAATATATCGCATCAAAGTGGTTATGTTCGAAAACGCAGAAGTTTTCTCATTAATGTAAATTGCCCGATTACTGTTTACTGTTCTGGCACTAATATTTAGGTGTTGGTAAATCCCTTGTCATGTTTTAGAACTTTTCGATGGTGAAATATTCAGTGGGATGGTCATTTAATCTGACTGGTCGTGAGCACAGTGATGTCATGCAGAAATGTGAAATGACTTCCGTGGTAGGATACATTGATGTATCCTCCGTTTGGAGGAGACGAGAAAGGAGGAAAGGAGAAGGCGAGATTTCGCTTTGGAACAGTGGAGGAAAGGAGGACACATAATCAGCTTCCGGGGCACGGAGGAAAGGAGGGGAGGAAAGGATTAAAGGAGGAGACGAATTTGAGTATTGGAACGCAGCCAGCGAAATCTCGCCTCCACATGATATTAGAGGGATGTCTTGGGTTAGAGTGAGTCATGTGTCATCTTTCTTCCCCAGAGTTCCCTGTGGGATTCATTGGCATGTTCGCCTACTCAAACCCGGTTATAAAACTATAGATTTCTCCCTTGCTGTGTGTTTGTTCTGTTAGAGTGCTGGCGCAAACAAACACGTTGCATGACACTGAGTGGATTCTGTGGGATCTGAGTGTTTTGTATTTGTGCCCCTGAGTTTGCCTCATTCTCTGGGTCTCAGCTGGGACAGTGGACCTGATGCTTTCAACCCAGCCAAAGATATAACACATTACCTTGAACGGGCTGTGTGGAACAGCTTCATCTGGGGGAGTTCACTCAGTGCTGCATTTTGCTTGTAAAAGGCCCCTGCCCCCCTCTATTTACATTTTTTTTTTTTTATCAAAATAAATTTTTACCTGACTAACTCGGTCCCTCACCTCTGCCTCTGAGCTAGTAACTATGGCAATGTTCAACCACTCAGTGGCAGGAGAATAACAAAAACCCTCTGCTAAGGCTGGCCTCACAATGGCTCATTGTGTAATAAATTCCAGAATCAGGCAGACTTGGGCATACATTTTTGGTAGACAGTGAGGAAAATTAGAGATGTTTAGAAGTAGCCTAACTTGTCACTTAAGAGAAATCAAAATGTCATTTACTGGAGAATACTCCATTGAGTGTTTTTTTTTTTGGCCAGACAGTTTACTTTGTCAAAATGGTCAACATTTTTCAATGAACTTGAACCGTCCTTCCTATCCTGACTCCTTGATGGTTAGCTCAGAAAGCTTTTCCTCTGTGATGTCTAACGTATACAGTCAATGGGTGCATTCCAGTAATGAGCGAATTTTCCACACTTCTGTACTTGCACACCCCAAAGTATGTACTCAGGAGCGCAAAAGTGTTGCAGTATGAGGTTTGGGACACAGCTTCTCTATCATCTGACCTGACTAAAATGTTCAGGTCTCAATGGGCCTTTTTTTTACAATGAAAATTTGTTTTGAGAAACATGTCAGGTGTTAGTGAGAGTGTTTTCCAAAAACATCACTGAACTAATTTTTTTAGGGAAAAGGAAAGTGTTTGTAATAGAGGTGAAAAGTCTACAAAATAGCGATACAGTTTTTATCTGGCATCATGTTTTTCTGTTCCCCTTGAATTATGGAGCCAGCTCTGAGTGGTACAAAAAAACTGTTGCCTCTAGGTTAGTTAAACAGTTTTAGCTTGTCTTGCCTTCATTGTTGGCAGTAAGAATTCTAGCATCTTTCCTCTTTGAAAATAATAACACTCATGGTACTTGAACAAGTGGTAGTTATAATGCATATTTGCCATTAAGTAATTTATTTGTGTTACTTTAAATTATACAACTGTATGCAGTAACAAAGACTCTTTTGTTTTAGTGTTTTAGTACTTAAATTTGGATTTTGTAAACAGCATCAATGTAAGTGCTAGGTTGTTGAAGTAAATCCAAACTCATGTTATCATAAAACTACATCTAACATTCTACTATCTAACATTACATTTGAATCTGAAACAACCAGCTAATATACAGGATTGCATACATTTTACAGTTAAAATAATTAAGGACAGAATGGTAACTGTCATTGAACTCTTAGGAATTATACCCATTTAATAGAGTTTGTCAAACAAGCAGTTTATGTCCTGTAATTCATTGCCTTGTAACCTGTCCCCTGTGGTTCATTACCATATGTAAATTAGAGGATGGGAATTCCTTTGTCTCTCTCTGGTCTCTCTCTCTCTCTCTCTCTCATATAAGCTTCTCCAGACAAAGCAAATGTAGTTCCTTTTGTAACCCATCAAGAACAGCAGAACTGGTGCTGTTTACTAGTCCATATTTTACAGGGTCATTTAGAGGTATTGATTTTCCAGCTGGTTTTAAGTGTAAATCATTAGAGCTATATAAATGAGACAATGAATGAATGAGAGTTATGTAAATGGGATCTGAGTGGCTTGTGTCTCCAGTGTATTGCATTATAGCAATGGTTGCTGGGATGGCTCTCTTTGTTTGATCATCTCCTGTCAGGTCACTCAAAGCTGAAGACTCTGGAGTAAAAGCTGTGAGCTGTGTGTTTTCTAGAATTACTGTGGCCACAGCTAAAATAAAAACTAAATGCAATATTTTTTCACTGCAGGTAGCTTTACTCCTAAACCCTGAGCAGCCTCAGAAATATGTAGTAATAAAAATCGCCACAGCGGGCAAGCTGTAGCATGTCATTATGTTTTAAAGAATTTATTCTGTTTTTGTTGTCACTCTTAACAGGTAAAGTTGAGGAAATCTCCTAGCTATCAACCATCATAACTATGACTTTCATTAATGAATGTGTAATGCACCTGTCAATGATTTTATTTTAAAGAGCAGTTGGTTAGTCACACAGCTTATTAGTCTGAAGCGCATTGTACATTATTACAGGATATGTGTTTGTGTGGGGGTGTGGGGCGTGGAATGGAGATGTTACGGTGAAAGTGCTGTCCTCTGTGTATTTCCCTCCAATCCTGTAACCTTCCCATGTACACTGTACACAACTATGCAATAAGTATAGTTTATACTACTATATAAAGTAGTTCTATTGTTACATTGCACATGTCTTTATTAGCTGTTTGTTTCCTTTTGCAGAGCAAGGTCTGGAGGAAATGAAGAAATTGCTACTGCTCCTACTGGGATGTGCAGTTCAGGTAAGATGTGCAGAATGACATATATCCCAACACATTTATATTCAGACACATCACACTGGTGTTCATTAGCTCAGCTGGAAATGTATTCATGTTTTAATCGAGAGCAGTAAAGAGTAATTGGTTACCTGCCTCATGTACTGCAGAAACTGAACGCAGTAGTGTCTCTCTGATCCAGCTGGCCCTCAGAGCTGATTTATATCCCAGACTGCCTCCATTTGCTTTCAGTGTCAGAAGAAAGAAGAGTACATCGAAAAGATCCAGTGCCTAGACTTTGACACAAAGGCGGTGATTGCATCTCATATTCAAGAGGTAATTAGCAAGAGCTCAATGAAGCATTTTATGACAAATTAGCCTTTGCCAGCTGTCATATTTATGATGCAATTTATGCAATGTTTTATTGCATTGCAGAACACTGCAATTCAGTGTTCTTTGTATAAAAAATATATGTGAAATGACTCACCAGATTCACTCACTATTTATTCTTTAGATATCAGGGCCGTTGTCTGATTTGAATCTGATCTGTAATGGTGTGTCAGGATTTCAGTTTACTGATGAAGGTGGAGTGTCAGGCTAATGCTGCTTGGGTGCACTATCATTTGATTGTTTAAGATGTCCTATTGACCTTCTTATCAGATACATTTTTGGGGTTTTATTATTACGGTGTTTGTTTTTTTGTCTTATCGGGAAAATGTATACTCAGTGCATATTAAGATGAAGTCATGAAAAGTAACAAGCATATGAACAAAATCCAAATGCCTTTGTGGCTTTTGATTGCTTATTGCTTATTTGCATGGAGCCTGCAAATGTATGCTTCTCATTGGCTAGTGCAACTTCACTGTGAGTTTTCCTTTGGACGAGGATTGCAGATGATACAGGTTAAAATGGCTGTGACCAGTTCAACAGGACCTTATAAGTTTTTTAGGAAAGAAGAAGAAAATGATAGGTGAGATGATAACCAGTCTCATGTATTATTATTAATAGATAATATGTCCCTTATGTAACAAAACTTTGGCAACAGCGCAGCCAATGTTTCATCTTGAATGCGACCATTGCAGATAATAATATTTTCAGGTGTTTGTTTTCTGGCAGCTAACCTGTTCACTTGTGAGCTCTCTAACATATTTATTTACTTGAAATAACATGACTGATTTGTTGTTGTTATAATATAAAATAACATAAATAATTGAATAGTTTTTGTATGAATGAATATGGGTTACAAGTGCATTTTCTGTCTTTTTTCTTATGATTTTGCATGAATATAAAAAAAATTAGGCACATAACAACTTGCATAGTTTGGAATAGTTTACTGTTGTTGTCCAGATTTTCTTAAATTGTCTTTAACTTATATGAAGCAGACAGCAGAGTCTCCTAAATTGAAACATGTACCGGCTACCTAAGAAGTGAATTATGCCTGTTAGCAGTATTTTACCTCAAGCTCCACAAGGGAACTAGAGGTATTACAGAATGACAGTATGGAGAGCTGAGGAGAAAAAGACAAAACAAGCATTTGATAGTAGCTATAACCCTACTGAGGATGAATAATTGAATGTCTTATTTAGGCTATTTAGAAAAATATAATACACATGAATAAGAATGTAAAGGTATTTTCATTGCTTATTTGCATATATATCATTATTGCAATTATATCATTTTATGATGAAATATTTCTCATATCATATTACATACCTCATATTACATTACAACATAGCTTGTATTTTTACAAAGCCAATACAGTACTTATTATCTTTTTTAATAAAAGATATTAAAAAGAGAATTATGTTTTCTGTGTAGTTCTCATAGATGATAACCTCATACATTTGAAGATGTAACAGTAATGGAAACATGAGAACAGCAGATTGTCTTATAAAACTGAAAGGCACTTTGCTTTTTACTCTCTACTAGTCTTTATATAATTTTTTAAATTCTTTAGGTCTTACAATATTATATTCTTTTTAAAGCATTTTCACTTTACAGTATATCTTTGCATGTGCCTAAGACTTTTGCATTGTATGGTACACTGTCCGGCAGACAGACACACACTCACACACCTTTGCTTACCCCAGGATGCGAACATCCTCCTCCTGAGTGGGCAGTAGCAGGTCACTATTGTGGACTAGATTGTTTGGCTGCTTTCAGGTTGGGGAAAAAATAGTGGCAGCCTTTTTTGCCGAGGTTATTAAGTGTGACTGAGTTGCAGAAAACATGATCCATACCACAAAAGCTCATTTAGGTGAGTGTGTGTGTATGTGTGTTATAGACAAATCTGATCCATACCACAGACTGGGAGTCATTCAAAGGCAAACAACTGCATATGTGCTTGACAGAGCATCTCAGAGCATCTTATTCTCATGATCTGGATTCATCATAATTGAAGCAGCTGCATTAAATCCCAGTGGAATTTTACCAAGTAACAAATCTAGGAGGACTAATAAGCTTTGTAATGGGTTTCAGTCATTTTCACTATCTTTACACTAAAATTTGACATTCTGTTTATATTTTCCTATCTTAATAAATAGTTATGAATTACAAAATTTAAATTTTGGTTTCTTAGGCTAGTTGGCTGTCAGCTGAAACTTTTAGCTTGGCTGTGTTTCAAGTGGAGGTTATTGAATAATAATGTTAATGTTTCTTGTTAACTTAACCTGCCATGTGTTTCTAAAAGTAGTTACATTCCTGAAGCTTGTGTTATTTTAGATATCAGTAGACATCATTTTTAATTCCTGTAACATCATACACTGTATAGTGGACAATCCACTGTTCTCACTCTAACCTCATTTGAAGGTGACACAAAACCAGGAGAACGTGTTTGACCTGCAGTGGCTGGAGGTTGACTCGCTTGCCTCAGAGGACCTGGACACACTCTCCCGGAGCATGGCATTTCACCTCAAGCAGCTGGTGGACAAGAGAGATGAGCAGCAGGAGGTACAGCTCCGCCCCCACACAGCAGCCAATCACATTACAGCTGGAGGTACAGCCCAGCCCCCATACCGTAGCCAATCACATCACAGCTGGAGGTACAGGCCTGCCCCCACACAGCAGCCAATCGTTACAGAGTCTCCGGCGTCATACAGGAATGTGTGTGCAATGTCTGTGTGTGAGTTTGTGATTGTGTGATTGTTTGTGTGTGTGTGTGTGTGATTGTGTGAGTGGTCCTACAGACAATCATGGAGCTAATGTATGTGTGACTGTTTTTTTTTTTTCTGTGTGCAGCTGTGTGTGTTTGTGCGTGTGTGTTCCTGCAGATGACTGAGAATCGTGTGTGTGTTTGTCTGTGTATATTCCTGCAGACTATTATGTATAATGTGTGTCTGTATTTGTATATCTGTGTTCTTGCAGATGATCGTGGAACTGACGCAGGAGAGGGACTGTGGGCAGTACGCTCCCCCCATCCCCAGTGCCCAGTCGCCCAGTGGATCTCCCAGGATGCATCGCACTGAAAGTCGCCAGCACCTCTCTGTGGAACTCGCCGATGCCAAGGCCAAGATCCGCCGTCTGCGACAGGAACTGTGAGTGACCCCCAATGACTCCTCCTAGCCCCAGTCCCCAATGGCCCTACCTGCGATCCAGCTAATTAGGCCCAAGCCCTCAGCTAACCCTGCCCTGATTCCAGCTAACCCTTGCCCCATCCCTGGTCTACACTTTTACCCTCCCATTGTCAAGTCATCCAGGGTTTCATATCAACTCCTGCCTCAACTTGACAAAGGCTTTGTTTGGTGAAATTTGTTCATGGAACAACTCCTGAACACTGTTAAATTTTTTGTCCTATTCCATCTCAATGATGAAGCTTTTGATTTCCTTGAGGTTGTTTTTATTGACAGTAATATTGATATTACAGCATCCAGCATTTAGTTAGGTTGATAACCTTCAAAAAACACTCATTCAATGACCATTGAACATATATAGCTTAGATTAAAGCCATACATCATAAATAGCTTAGCATTAGCATCATACGATTTCCTGTTTATTTGATGCTTGTGTGTGTGTGTGTGTGTGTATATATACGTACATATACAGTATAGTATTGTACAGCTTTTACTCAAAAATATTTAACACGGTAATATTTGATACGATATGATTTGATTAAGATAGCAAAGCATAGTCGGTACATCAGTGCTACATATCACATGCTCTATTTACTTAGCATCGAGGCATGGCATGGTTAAACTACACATTCACCAAAATAAACCACACATTCAGCAAAGTAAATGATTGTTCCTAACAGTCCCAACACATATTATATACAACATATGTATGTGTTAGCGTAGCGTCTTGCATCAAATATTGAGTTGATACATCATTTGCTCTTGTTAGATCTCACGCCTTTTGTTTGCCCAGAACATAGGTGGAGAATTCACATGCTCTCCGGATAACTGGGGTGCGTGTGAATTCTCCACCTATGCTCACTTTTTCCCCTTCTGATGTGAGTGACTAATTTACCCCGGAAGCACCTTTTTTCCCTGCAGTTTCTGTGCTGGATCACATGCTCTCGTGGCTCGACATCAGATCACCCCAGCTGTCTCCACTTTGTACTAATGAAGTGGTTGTTTGTGTTTGAACCAAACGCCCAAAATATACCTAAAGTTAAAGGCCAGTAAGTTAAAGGCTGTCACACAGGCTTGTGACATGAGGCAGTTGTGAAAGGGGAAATGTGTGTGGCCATTCTCAGACAGTGGAGCTAATCTCCTCAAAAAAACCTGCATGAGAGCCAAGTGGCTGTGACTTAGACTGCATTCCTGCACTTAGTAACTGGCCACACACACTGCAGCCCTGATTGTAATTCAGGGCGTGGCTCCTTCCCGCTCCTTTCCACTTTTTAAGTGCTGGAACGCTTACTGAATGCGCTAAAGCATAAGCCTTTTAGCTTATCACAAAAGAGTTATTGATTTGGCTTTCTGTTAAAAGCACATTAACCAGTAGGAAAGCAGCAGCCAGTACAGATCCAGAAGCTAATTAGGCAAAGCCCATTTACTTCCATTATGGAGTTTAAACTTACATGAAAAGCACTGACCAAACAGTTACTTCTTCAATAAAGTGAGGAAGTAACCATTAAAATGATCACACAGTCTGGGCCTTTAAAAACTGTTTGGGCCTTTCGTCATTTTTCAGGTTGTATCACTCTGCTCTTTTAGCACAGGCAGTGTGTAAAACCTCTTTCAATTATTTGACTGCTTGGTTTTATCTACTTTTACAGTGATCATCTGATGCTGATCTGTAGCTGTTTCTGCTGGTATTGTGTAAATTAAAACATTATGCACTGGCAGAGTTATAGTGTGTGTGTGTTTGTGTGTCTGTCTGTGGCTGTCAAACACCAGAGAGACCCAAGCGCAGACCGAGATAATTAATAAATGGAAGTTTATTAATAAGCCAAAAACACAGTCCACAAATCCAAAATCAGAGTCGGTAATCAGGCAGAGGTCAAAACCAGAGAGACACGGCAGAAGTACAAAACACAATCCAGGAGAATTGTCAAAAACAGGCAAAAGAGTTCGTAATCAGGCAGGCTCAGCAAAAGTACAAAATCGGCAATCAAGAATCGAAAGAACAGGAAACAGGCACGGGTAATAACAGGCTGGCAGGCAGGATCAAAAAAGGCTTGTAACGAAACAGGTACAGAAAACACTGAGACGACCTCGCAATGAACAAAACACAAGGCAGGGTATAAATACGCAGACTAACAAGCAATGAGACACAGGTGTAACAGCAGGGCAGGTGAAACACATGATAATCAACAGAGTAGGGAACAAGGTGGGCGGGGGAAACAGAATGAAAACAAAAGCACATGGACAGGGAAAGGAAAACAAAACACGGAAACAATCAAACAAAACTGATAGAAACAGAAACAATAATCCCGATCACCCCACATTACTGACAGTGGCATAGCAGTAAAGTTATTGTGTGTGGGTGTGGCCCCTGGGTTTAGCCCCTGTGTGAGGTGTGTGATGGGTAAAGGTGGCCATGGGTGTGCCCCCTGGGTGTGGTGTGCGATGGGGAAGGGTGGCCATGGGTTTGGCCCCCGTGTGAGGTGTGTGATGGGTAAAGGTGGCCATGGGTGTGCCCCCTGGGTGTGGTGAAAGCAGCAGTGCTGTTTTAGCAGGACACACTGCAGTCATCGATGGTCTGCAGACAGTCTCTCCCACTGCTGCTGCCTCAGACAGCTGCCGGTCTTTATGAAAGGAAATGTCAATCAAGTTTGTTAGAATGCTCAAAGACTGGGAGAGAGCATGTGAGCATGTTTAAAGATTTCTCTCTCTCAGGGAAGAGAAGAGCGAGCAGCTGATGGACTGCAGGCAGGAGCTGGACAGTGTGGAGGGAGAGCTCAAGAGGATGCATCAGGAGGTAAACCACCGTAGGGTTCTTGGGGGCTGTGTCCACTAAAGTGATTTTTTTTCCAGCCAGTGCAGTTTTCTCATTGTTTTCAGAGAGAACATAGCATTTTTGTACACCTATGAAATAAGCATGGAGAGCACAGATGACCTGAGCTTATTTTCATCCCTGAGCATGCAGCAGCCTGAGCTTTTTTGGTCACTGGTAATTTTGATATTACCCTATGCTCAGCACAGTCACTTTTAACCCAGCTGTTCAATCACGTTGGAGGGGTGGGACAAACACTACAGACTACAGCAGAGCTGGTTCTGTTGGTCACTGAACAAGATGAAAAATGTACTTCCAGTGTTAAATAGTTAACCAGTCTGGTTACGTATCACAAGGTAGTACTAAAGGTGATATTCGGAAATGCACCTGTCTATGTTATCATATTGAACTATTTTAAAATATCGGGCTAACAAGATAGCTTCCTATTTAACTTGCTAGCCAGTCAGATTTCTATCTACTAGCTGGATATTTATAATTATCACAATGTTTAAATTATGGGTGAAAAGGGCAGTAATATTATACATTTTATCAGTATAATATCACTACATTTTTCATCAATAAAAGTATATGTACTTGCTTGACAAGAGTAGTTAGTTAATATTGAAATCTTATAATGCTAATAATTTTTATTGTTTTGCAGTCCAGAACTTTTGGCCACTAATGAATAATGTCAATTTACCTTATAATCTGATGATATTAATATAACATAGCATACGTATTCATAGCTAGTGTGTATGAGCGGTCTGGCTGATCATACAATAGTAAGCATGTGCATGATAGGCCAAATAGATTTTCAAGAGCGAATATTCTGAAATTTGAAATCTCCACCCTCACTCCCTTTTTTTAAGAAGTTCCACATACAACTTTTACCCTAAGGTTGCCATTCTTCCCATGACTTAGCTGTGCGCATCATGTCTCTGGCAATGTAGGTCATTTGAATAGCCATAAAATGGCAGATTGAACCATATACCCATCAGTTCAATTCAGTTCAAATCAATTGAATTCAGTTTAATTCAATTCAATTTTATTTGTATAGCACTTTTTACAACAACTTTTCACAAAGCAGCTTTATAGTTGATCCCTGACCTGAAACCCTGTCAGAGCAAGCCAAGGCAACAGTGGAAAGGAAAAACTCCCTGACAAACAGGAAGAAACCTTGAGCAGAACCCGGCTCAGAGGGGAGCCCATCTGCTTCTGGCTGGCACAGGGTAGGCTGGCGCAGGATAGACAGGAGAGTGGAGATGGCTGACATAACTCTTACTGATTCAAATGATAATTGAAATGATAACAGGAACAACACGTACATTAACAGTGATAACAGTTTAGGCAGAATAACTAGATTTGCAGTTATAACAGTAAATATGGTAAGAAGGGTCCTTGGCACAGGGAGGACGGGATGGGCAGGACAGGAAGATAGCTGAGCTGGGGCTGGGCTGGGCTGTGGTGTTTGGGATTCAGCTCCAGGCAGGGGCCCAGAGCAGGGGGAGAAAAACAGATTAGTTGATTAGTGGATGGTAAAATTCATGGAGGGAAAATCAGAGAAACAGGAAAGTACCACTTACACAGTGGACCAAGCCTACAGCACCATATGTGTGACTTAATTAACCATGTTAAAAACATAATAAAAATGTATTTAATAAATGTGACCCTAGCATGCAATTTGAATGTTTACACATGTGTGAGTAGTCCAATATTTGAAATTTCTAATTCATCCCTATATCATAGTGACCAAAAAGGTCCAACAGAAAAAAGCACTTCAAAATGCTCTGGCCTTCTTGTTCTGAGCTGAGCACTCAGATGAGAGCTGATAGCATTTTCAGCTTTGGTGGACACAGCCCCTGACTCTAGCTAGCTAGCTCGCAATATGCTAAATAAAATCTGTTGATCCTGTAGGGGTCCTGATTACAGAGCCTTTAATGGGATATCTCAATAAAATATCAAGGAGTATATTGATTAATCCTACTCACTGCAGTTCTGTAAACGCAACAGTCAGGCAGCCATACATCTGTCGACTGCATGTCTCTAAATGGCCCTGAAGTATTTGTTCAGGTGGCAGCTCGCAGGGCACTTTCTCTTTGTATTATTCATTGCCCATTACCCATTTATGGCAGAGCTGTTTCAGATAAATAGGCGAGCATATTGCTTTAGTTAATTTTATAGCCAAACATTTCACTGAAGTTGTGGAGTATGTAGTGGCATTGAAAATTTTGCATCAGCTTTAGTAGTGCCCTACCGAAGGACAGAATGTAGGAGTAGTTCAATTCTGAGTCAGTATACATTTGGAGCACACACCTGACTTGTGTCCACAACAGAATATGCAGCTGCTGTCAGATGCGCGATCAGCAAGAGCGTACCGCGATGAGCTGGATGCACTGCGAGAGAAGGCCTTCCGTGTGGACAAGCTGGAGAGCGAAGTGGGCCGCTACAAGGACAGGCTGCATGACATTGAGTTCTACAAGGCCAGGGTGGAGGTATGGAGACATGGCTACCACACATTTCTACAATGCCCGGGTAGAGGTAAGGAAACAGAGCTACCTCAGTTCTACAACAAATGGGTAGAGGTATGGGGACAGAGCTACCATAGAGTTCTAAAGGTAGAGGGATGGAGTCAGGGCTCCTGTAGAGTCCTATGAGGCCTGGGTCGAGGTATGGGGTGGAGGCAGAGCTATCACAGAGTTCTACAATGCCCAGGTAGATGTATGGAGACAGAGCTACCACACAGTTCTATCATAGAGTTCTACAAAGACTGGGTGGAGGTATGGAGACAGGTCTACCATAGAGTTCTACAATGCCCAGGTAGAGTAATGGAGTCAGGGCTCCTATAGAGTTCTATAAGGCCTGGGTCGAGGGATGGAGACAGAGCTACTGCAAAGTTCTGCCAAGCCCAGGTGGGGAAATAGGTTGTATGCTGTGGCTACAGGAGTAGGAGGATAACCAAGTACTGTGAGTGTGTGTGTGTGTATGTGTAGGAGCTGAAGGAAGATAACCAAGTACTGCTGGAGACTAAGAGCATGCTGGAAGACCAGCTGGAAAGTTCACGAGCATGCTCAGACAAATTGCATGAGCTGGAGAAGGAGTGCTTGCAGCTCAAGGCCAAGATCCACGACATGGAGATGGTGGGTCCCATGGTACCTGTGGACATTTCACCAAATAGCACATTTCCTTAAGTGTTAATCCAACATAAATAGATTGATGTGAGCAAGTGTGCATTAGTGTTTTTGGGAATCACACTGATGATTGAGATGCTTCAAACGAATTCCAGATGAAGTTCCGCTGAGTCTATTCATTTTCCTCGGAACTCCCTGATGTCACCACAATTGTTTCTGAGATTTTTTAAAAACTGAATGTTTTTGGAAAAAAATAAATGAGCCCTGTTGGCAAGATGACCGAGGGGAGCATAGGAGAGAGGGACTCACAGCCGAAGTTGGATTAGCAGTGTCCAGCGCAGCATTTATTTTCCTTTTTTT
This sequence comes from Albula glossodonta, assembly GCA_019788955.1. Lineage (NCBI taxonomy): Eukaryota > Metazoa > Chordata > Actinopteri > Albuliformes > Albulidae > Albula > Albula glossodonta. The sequence continues at coordinate 779,596 of JAFBMS010000108.1, read as the reverse complement.
TCAGTTTTTCTTTGCTCAAACAAAAAGGTGCTCGTATATACAGTGTTGTCTCCAAAACCGATTATATTAATAATAAAAAACAAAAACTAATTCAATCAAAGAAAATTAAAGAGAAATCTCAGTATTTACTCAAACAAAACAAAAAAAAAACTATAAATGCAAAGAAAAAACTCTTCATAAGTACAAGACTTCTTTCCAGGCCCCCTGGCATGCTACAGCCAGTTACCATTCCTTCTCTTTCTTTTTCTCTCCCTCTTTTCCCCACGGCAGACTACCTGGCCTCTATATAGGCTACTGCCCTCCCCCTGGAGCAAACCAACACAATAAAATCAATTATCCCTCCCCAGTACATACAAAATTCCCAAAAACAACATACAAGAACATAATAGTTTTACATGAAACACTAATACATTACAGACGATTGAAAACCATTCACCACAAAATAAATGACAAAATCAGACTACACCACAATACCTCCCCCCATTTACTACCTTAGGAGGGAACCTCCCCTCCCCTTAAAATGGCATAGGTATTGCTGCCCTGGTTTGGTTGCATTACAATGCACTGAGATACGCGGTAAGATGCCAATGAATGAAAACATATTTACCGGAATTTTATGTGTAACTGTTTTAGAATACTTGCAAGTAGATTATTTTAACAGATGATTGTGATTGAATGTACCAGTTTAACCTGCAGAAAAATATTTGAAACCATTAAACATTAAAGACAAACACATATACGGATACTACCAAACAACACAAAGACGCAACACAGGAACACCCGCCATCAACCAGCAGCCAGGAATAAACACGAAATCTTTCACGTTTTTATGTTTGCCGGCATTTTAAGATTTGCGCGTATTCTCCCTCCCGCAGAACATGACGGCACGGTAGTCCATGACAAGCCCATTATTCTTGTTATCCTTCATTCTGTTTGGTTTTCAGCTACCCCCTTGGAGAGGTTTGCTATCCGGGCAGTTGTCTGTCAGGAAAGACCAGTGCACATTACACAGGCCTCTGAGGAGAGACCAGAGCACATTACACAGGGCTCTCAGGAAAGACCAGTGCACATTACACAGGCCTTTCAGAAGACACCTGGGCACATTACAAAGGGGTCTGAGGAGAGACCAGTACACATTACACAGGGCTCTCAAGAAAGACCAGTACACATTACACAGGGCTTTCAGGAGAGACCAGGGCACATTACACAGGGCTCTCAGGAAAGACCAGTGCACATTACACAGGGCTCTGAGGAGAGACTCGTGCATGTTACACAAGGCTCTGAAGAGAGACTGGTGCACATCACACAAGGTTCTCAGGAAAGACTGGTGCACATTACACAGGGCTCTGAGGAGAGACTGGTGCATGTTACACAAGGCTCTGAAGAGAGACCGGTGCACATCACACAAGGCTCTCAGGAAAGACCAGTGCACATTACACAGGGCTCTGAGGAGAGACCAGTGAATGTTACAAAGGGCTCTGAGGAGAGACCAGTGCACATTACACAGGGCTCTGAAGAGAGACCAGTGCAATAATTATTTAAATCTCAAGTTGTTGATTGGGTGTGAGAGGTGTAAATCAGGAAAATGGTTCCCAGGAGGTGTTAAGGAGAGAAGCAGTGCCTTCAATGGAAAAGTTCAGTGGTTCCATGCTTGTGGTGTAGCCTCAGATGCATTCCCTGTTCCACTGGCTGGTCTCTCTGTGTTCAGGAACGGGACATGGATCGTAAGCGGATTGAGGAGCTGCTGGAGGAGAACCTGTCTCTGGAAGTGGCACAGAAGCAGAGCATGGATGAGTCTCTGCACCTGGGCTGGGAACTGGAGCAACTAAGCAAGACCCCTGAGATCATAGATGGTGAGGGGCCTCGCCTGTGGGGATGGGGCTCACCTGTTTTAACACTAGAACTGCCAGGATTATTTCTAAAATAACTGCTTGCGGGTGAAATTTGAAGCTGTATGAAAGAATGCACAGCCTAATAACTACCTAGGTACCATAATACAGTGGATCTTGGCCTTTTTGCTTCCAAGGACCCCCCCCCCCCCCCATGTTCATGGAAATATTCCTGGGCTCCCAACAGGAAACATGATAACCTGCCTGCTTGTCATTATTATGACTTCCTCTGTACACACTCTAATACAGTTAGTCAAGCTTATTGTTGCCATTGTAGTAATCCTTTATATCCTTTTTCCAATTCATAGTACTCATTCTCACTCATTTATTCAGATATTTCCATATTTCCATTTTCTATGGCAGCATCTTATTTTTCAATGAACAATTAAGGTTATATAAATTTTGAATTAAGGTTATATTTATTAAATAGGTCATATATATTTGAAATTTGGTAAAACTACAAATCCAAAGAAACAGATAGAAACAGTCTTGTCAGATCCATTCCTTTCTACTGATGTTTAGCATCTTCTGTTATACTGCCTGTCCCTTTTCCTTGTGCCAAATCAGACAATAAGCATTTCATTCATGGAAATAAGACGTAATGGACACAACCTCTCACAGCAAAGTACTGTTTTTAACCCAGGTAGTCTGGTGCTCAGATCTGGAGTAGTCATATCTGTACAAGAAAGAATGTATGCATGCATGCATGTGTATGATGTGTATGATGTGTGTGTGAGTGTGTGTGTGTGTGTGTGTTTGTGCATGCATGTGCATGCATATGTATTGTGTGTGTGTGCATATGCACTTGTGTGTATCATGTGTGTGTGTGCATGCAGTTGTGTTTATTGTGTGTGTATGTGTGTATAGTTTTTGTGGTTTATAAGTCTTGCTGCAGAAGTGTCTGAGCCATGAGGTCAACAAGCAGGTATATGCATATGCACTTGTGTTTATTGTGTGTGTATGTATGTATTGTTTTTGTGGTTTATAAGCCTTGCCACAGAAGTCTCTGAGTCATGAGGTCAGCGAGCAGGTTTCCAGCCGGCTGCTGAAGCTGGAGAAGGAGAACCAAGCGCTTCAGCGTTCCTTGGAGGAGCTGAGGAGGGGAGGGGAGCCTGAGAGCAGCCAGCCTCACCTGCTCAGGGCCCAGCAGGACAACCACAGGCTCACACAGAAGGTGGGAAACCCTCGTGCACCAGCATACACCTGTGTTCTACAGTAACACCCCTTTATGCATCTGCCACTCACACAGGGCCAAATTTACTAATGAATAGTCAAACCAAAAACATATTCGCAATACAGCGACACTTTTGCATATATATTTTGACACTTTTTACATAAATCGATTTAGCAAGACTTTATGTAATTATGCAGTCAAAAAATTAAACGCACTCACACCACAATTTGCGGTCAGAGACAACCTGCTTTTAAGCCTGGAAAGCAGTCATAATCCTTTAGTAAGTCTGGCCCACAGTGTTCTACAGTAACATACTTGTATGCACCTGTCACTCACACAATGCTCTACATTAACACACCTGTGTGCACCTTTTAATCACACAGTGGTCTACACACCTATGTGCAACTGTCACACAATGTTTTACAGTAACACACCTGTGTGCACCTGTCACTCACACAATGTTCAATAGTAACAAACCTATGTTTATAAACTAACAACATGAATAGTGTCATTTGGCTTAATGTAAATTTGCTTCCCATTAAGTAAAAAATAACAGCCAAAGGATTTTGAGGGTTGTGTCCAGCTGCCAGAGAGTTAGTCTCTTCAGGCTGAGCTGCTTAAACAGAATTAGATGGTTGTGAGTCTGTTTTCATCTCACAGTCAGCTTGCCTCTTCTAGCCAAGACTGGAGGTATGTGTTGAGTACAAGCTGGACACTCGACGCATTTGTGCTAATCCTTAAGTGTATGCGTATGTGTGTGTGTATGTAGAGCGGAGGGTACATTCATTTGTGTGTGTGTTTGTGAGTGTGTGTGTCTGTGTGCCCACATGTGTATGTGTGTGTGCGCATATAGAGGGGAGGGTATATGGGCAGAGCAGCTGTCTTTGGAGTTCCTCCAATCAGACTGCTCGCTGAGCTGAAAGCTTCTTATTTGACATGCAGATTTCCCCTACCCATCAGAGTTACAAAGCTTTAATTACAGCAGGCTGCTCCTAGCATGGCAGCCAGGTTGGCTGACCCAAAGCACTACCTGTCCTCTGTACAGTTGTCAAGCGCCACTGACTTCCAACAGGAAAGGTTTAATGAATCCACTGAGTCCCTTAATTGAGCAGCACTCTAGACAGGGTATAGCTGTAGCAATTGAGGTACCTTGTATGTCAGAGCTAGTGTCTGCCTGTCTCTGTCTGTGCAGCTAGAACAGCTGGAGAATGAGCTTGTCACAGACAGGCAAAGACTGTGCACTGCAGAGAATCTCAGCAGTGACTTGATGAAGGAGAAGAACCAGCTGGAGAAAACCCTGGAGACACTCAGAGAGACGTGTAAGAGACAGGTATTGTCCCCTCCCCCAACTACGCATACAAGTTACTACACTATACACACACACACACATACAACAATTATTACATTTCACACAACAGTTCTTAGACTACACATGCACACACAACAGTTACTACATTACACCTGGACATAACAGTTTCTGCACTACATATGTGCACACACATATACACATGCACACATGCTAGTGTTGCACAGTATACTGGTACTAAAAATGTACTGTGGTATTAGATTTTAAAAATGGTACTATACCAGCATTTTGAAAAATGTGATACTTTATTATGCTTCGATCTGGCTAATAGGCATCTGTCTCTTTAAGCACAACACTGAGCCCCTAGACACAACAGCACTGATGTGCAAGCGTTGTTTTAGGGTGTGTCTTGCAAAGGGAGGCAATAGCTCAAATCTGCCTTTTCAAGGAATTCAAAGACCAGCAAGTTAACAAGGGAGTTAACTTGTTAACAAGGGAGTTAACAAGTTAACTCCCTTGTTATGTCCATGAAATAAATTGAGCATTTGAAAAGACTTTCTGCTGTAATATGCACATACATATTTGCTTAGTGCTGAAAGTTTTCCATTAAGTTGTGTGACAGTGTAGGAGAGTTAACTGTGGAGAGACTTTTCGATCAGCAAACAAGTCATCACAACATCCCAAAGGAATAGTAACGCCAGTATTGGTCAGCCTGTGAAATGTCGAGCATGTGTTCTCTCTTTTGCTGCCAGGTTTATCCTGTTTAAATGAGGATAAACCATTTTCAGTTGGCAAACTATATGCTGAAAATAAGTGAAATTCTTTTTACGAGTTATACGGTAATCAGAGTTACATGTGAATGGTTAAAGTTTTGACTGCGGCTTTGTTTTAAATGATTGTTTTAATGGTGCCTCTTCAGTTAAGAGCTCTATGGCCTCCTTAATATTAGGGACAAAGACGCATATGTACTCTCTGAACACTCTGAACTCCTCAGAGGATCTCAGCTTTTAATACACACGTGCACACACACACACACACACACACACACAGTATCAATAGGATTCATAGGGGGTGACTGTCAAGAATTTTTAAGTTGGCTTTGAAAAACTCCTTTGTCTCCCCCTTTTATTATTGATTATGACAGCATGATACCAAGCAAAACTTTTCTCCAACTACCTGGATGTATGAATGGCTATTTTTTTATTCATTTTCTCATATTTTTCATAATATTTATTTACCTAAGGCAAGATATGTATGATAATATAGCTAGCTACCAGTTGTCATGTATTTCAGTTTTGTAATGTCATTTTATTAATTTACAATTTTATAATGTAATGAAATTAAAAAACGTAATTTTACAAAGGCTGATAGTAATTTAAAAGCAATATTCAGCTGATCACATTTGGCTTAAAGAACAAACAAAATCCCCTCAGGAAAGTGAAGATGTACACTTCTCCTCAGCAGTGGTTTTAATGGAGCCAATGAACTTAGGAGTTTTGTTTACAGGGTATTTTAAACACATTTTAAAGGTCCAGGCATTGCTAAATGTTCAAACAGACCTAAGAGGAACCTAATCTGTTAATTTTGGAGTTACAGGGTTTTCATCTGACAGTGATGGATAGATTTGGTCAGGCTGTGGGCATTGAATAATTCTGAGCAGTCTGTTTATAAACATGCATCTTGTCATTACTGTGAAATTAATTAATTCTCATAAAAAGTTGTTACAGGTTATGAATTTTCTTAGGCTGTATTTGTGGCAGGACATGGTTAGAGAGGTTGGCTTGTAAGTCAATGGCTGAAGGTTCAGTTACATAGGGGACTGTTAGAAAGGTGCTTCTCCTAATATTGCTTCAGTAAATATCCGGCTGTGTAAATGTATGTGAGGGAAACTTAAACTAAATTGTTTTTATTAGTAGCACTGGCTAAAAGCCTGTAATGTAATTTTTGCAGGTGAAAGCTCTGGAGCAGGAGAATGAGCTCTTAAACCAGACCATGGCCTCTCTGAGGCAGCGATCTCAGATCAGTACGGAGGCGCGGGTCAAAGATGTGGAGAAAGAGAACAAGGTCCTGCATGAGTCTATCAAAGAGACCAGCGCCAAGCTGAGCAAGGCCGAATTTGATCACAAGCAGCTGCACAAGGAGCTGGAGCTGCAGAGGGAGAGGGGCGAGCGCGCAGAGGACCTGGAGCTGGAGTTGAGACACCTGAAGCGAGAGAATGAGGGCCTGCAGAAGCGCATGGCCAGCCTGGGAATCACCTGCCAAAGAGTGGAGCTCCTGGAGCACCAGAACGCCGAGCTGGAGGCCGAAACACGCCGCCTGAAGAAGAAGCTGGATGGCCTGAAGGTAGGGACAGCAAAATGGAACTTCAGAATGTAGCATGTTAGCTTCAGAGTATAGCATGTCAGATTTAAAATGCAGCATATTAGTTTCAGAGTATAGCATGTCAGATTTAAAATGCAGCATATTAGTTTCAGAGTATAGCATGTCAGATTTAGAATGTAGCATATTAGCCTATAGAGTGTAGAATCTGAGATTTACAGTGTCACATTACACGTTTTGTTTAGAGTGTTGCACATCAGCTTTACCATGTACCAAATTGACAGCCAGGTGGCTCACGCTCTAAGAAACATGCATGATAATCTAATACTTATAAAGGTCTGCATTGGCTAGGCAACAATTGGCCCAGCTCACTTGGGAAGGATAAGTCAGCCAGGCACCTGTGTACGTATGAACCAAATGTATACTTTTGTTGTCATCCCTAGACAACATAGGCAGCATGTTATTGCCAGCACAACTGCAGTGTGGAAAGAAGCAACTGCTAACTGTAACATGAGTCAAGTGCTAATGGATGCCTCATCCTAAAGTTGGCAGGAAACGGTTACTGTGTGAGAGCTCAGCTGAGGTAGAGGTGGGAAAATTAGGAAAAATACCAAAACATAAAAAGCTAATTAGGTAGCAAGGCAGTACACTTCTTTAAAAAATGTAAAGTGAATTCTTTTTTCAAACTCACAATATTTTTAATTTGTTATGTTTTATTTGTTTATAATGTGTTATGTATTTATACAATACAACACATTATAGCTCACCAGGATGTAGAAAATGAGCTGAAGTTTAATTGTGGTATTTACATTGGTTTTGGGTTGGGCTGAAGGGCACAATGCTGCAGCTTGAGGCTCTGGAGAAGGACAATGCCCAGCTGGAGGAGGAAAACCTGGAGCTACGGCGCTCTGTAGAGGCCCTGCGGCCCTCCAGTCTGAAGCTGGCCCAGCTGGAGATGGAGAACCGCGAGCTGGAGGCTGAGCGCAGCCAGCTCCAGAGAAGCCTGGAGCTCCAGCGTGCCTCCAACAAGAAGACTGAGCGACTGGAGGCCAGCTGCCAGGGCCTGGACATGGAGAACCAACGGCTGCAGAAGGCCCTGGAGAACAGCAGCCGCAAGATCCAGCAGCTGGAGGATGAGCTACACGATGTGGAGTTGGAGAACCAGAGCCTGCAGCGCAGCCTGGAGGAGCTCAGGATCTCCAGCAAACGGCTTGAGCAGCTTGAGAAGGAGCACGGTGTGCTGGAGCAGGAGAACTCGCAGCTGGAGAAGTACAAGAAGCAGCTGGAGAAAGAGAACAAGCGGCTGCGACAACAAGCGGAGGTCCGCGACGCCTCACTGGATGACAGCAACACGCGCGTCTCACACCTGGAAAAGGAGAACCGTGCGCTCACCCGAGAGCTCTGCCTCTGTAAGGAGTCCTGCGGCCGCCTGCGCGACCTGGAGAAGGACAACAAGGAGATGGTCAAGCAGGCCACCATCGACAAGAAGACCCTGGTCACCTTACGAGAGGTGACGCTGCCTCCATAGCAATGCTTCACACCTCCTGCTTCCTGTTCCATAGGGAATGTACCTTGTGTTCAGTGTGGAGCTTTCATGTTGGTTTTGCTGCAGTTGTGACATTATCTTCATAATAAGCCATGAATGTGTGGTTTCAATTATTCATATTGTACAATATACAGTGCTGTGAAAAAGTATTTGCCCCCTTACAAATTTCTTCTGTTTTTGCTTTTTGTCACACTTAAATATTTCAGATCATCAAACAAATTTTAATATCAGACAAAGATAACCTGAGTAAATACAAAATGCAGTTTTTAAATTTCATTTATTAAGCTATCCAAACCAACCTGGCCCCATGTGAAAGAGTAATTGCCCCCTAAACCTAATAACTGGTTGTGCCACCCTTGGCAGCAACTTTGGCCCACTCTTATTTGCAGAATTGTTGTAATTCAGCCACATTGGAGGGTTTTCGAGCATGAACGGCCCATTTAAGGTCACGCCACAGCATCTCAATTGGATTTAAGTCCGGACTTTGACTAGGCCACTCCAAAACCTTCATTTTGTTTTTTTTTAGCCATTCAGAGGTGGACTTGCTGGCGTGCTTTGGATCATTACCCTGCTGCATAACCCAAGTGCGCTTGAGCTTAAGGTCACAAACTGATGGCTGGATATTCTCCTTCATGATTTCCTGGTAGAGAGCAGAATTCATGGTTCCATCAATTATGGCAAGTTGTTGAGGTCCTGAAGCAGCAAAGCAGCCCCAGACCATCACACTACCACCACCATGTTTGACTGTCGGTATGATGTTCTTTTTATGAAATGCTGTGTTAGTTTTATGCCAGATGTAACGGGACGCACACCTTCCAAAAAGTTCTACTTTTGTCTCGTCAGTACACAGAATATTTTCCCAAAAGTCTTAGGGATCATGAAGATGTTTTCATGCAAATGTGAGACAGGCCTTTGTGTTCTTCTTGGTCAGCAGTGGTTTTTGCCTTGGAACTCCCCCATGGATGCCATTTTTGCCCAGTCTCTTTCTTATTGTTGAATCATGAACACTGACCTTAACTGAGGCAAGTGAGGCCTGCAGTGCTTTAGATGTTGTTCTGGGTTCTTTTGTGACCTCCTGGATGAGTCATAGATGTGCTCTTGGAGTAATTTTGGTAGGCCGGCCAGTCCTGGGAAGGTTCACCACTGTTCCATGTTTTCTCCATTTGTGGATAATGGCTCTCACTGTGGTTCCCTGGAGTCCCAAAGCCTTAGAAATGGCCTGGGTGGGGCTAGTGAAATTGAACTCAGCTTTCCACAAAATGTGGCTAATCACAGTTAATTCATGATTTAACGAGGGGGGGGGGGGGGGGGGGGCATTTACTTTTTCACATAGGGCCAGGTTGGTTTGAATAGCTTTTTTCCCTCAATAAATGAAATCATCATTTAAAAGCTGCATTTTGTATTTACTCAGGTTATCTTTGTCTGATATTAAAGTTTGTTTGATGATCTGAAACATTTAACTGTGACAAAAAAGCAAAAACAGAAGAAATCTAAAAATACTTTTTCACAACACTGTAGATATTAAAATAATAATTTGTGGGCCCTGAAAATGATTAACAGTCATGTTTACTTGTAATTTAATACATAAATCTATTTGAAGTTTGAAACCACAGTATTTTAGGAATTTGACTGCTAGAGCTTTAGTTGTATTCAGTAAGCACACATTGGCCCTTAAGTGATTAATTATAACCACAACTAGTCAGGCACTGTGTCATAGTTGTATCTTATTAGCATTGTCCTGTTGTCCTGTTTTAGAGGATTGTTCCATCAGCTTTGTGCAGAACTGACCAAAACAAACTGTCTACTGCTGGTGATGATTCAGGAGCTGGTGAATGAGAAGCTAAAAACCCAGCAGATGAACAATGACCTGGAGAAGCTGACCCATGAGCTGGAGAAGATTGGGCTGAACAAGGAGAGACTGCTGCAGGATGAGCAGAGCTCAGACCAGAGGTACGCAAACCTTACCTGTCAGCTCAACCACAGGTATGAATCTCATCTGTCAGCTCCACTACAGGTGTGCATCTCACCCGTCAGCTGCTCTACAGGTATGCCTGCCACCTATCAGCACGACTACAGGTGTGCATGTCACCTGCTAGCTCCACTTCAGGTATGCATCTAACCTGTCAGCTGCACTACAGGTATGCCTGTCACCTGTCAGCTTGACTACAGGTACTTATCCCACCTGTCAGCTTGATTACAGGTAGGCATTGCACCTGTCAGCTGTACTACAAGTAAATACTACTAGGATACACATGTCCAGTACTGTGTTTACACCTTTTGTATGCAACCTCTCTTCTGTTATGTTAATGTGTTCCAAAGCAGGTACAAGCTGCTGGAGTCCAAACTGGAGTCTACACTGAAGAAAACACTGGAGATTAAAGAGGAGAAGATCGCTGCCCTGGAGGCCAGACTGGAAGAGTCCTCTAATCTCAACCAGCAGCTGCGGCAGGAGCTGAGGACTGTGAGTATCAGTCTCTCTCTCTCACACTCAAACAAACACACACACACGCACACACAGTGAGCTTTCTGTCATCCCTGAAAGCAGCTGACAGACAAATTAAGTATGTGTTGCTTGCCTCATATGTAGGTAGTAATGGTCTGAGAGCAGTCCTTTGACCTCACAGGTGAAAAAGAACTATGAGGCCCTGCAGCAGCGGGAGGAAGAGGAACGTATGGTCCAAAGCTCCCAACCAAGGTCAGGTGAAGAAGTGCATGTGACCAGCAAGCGGGAGAGAGAAAGCCACAAAGCCACCCGAGAACTGCTCAAGGTCAAGGACCGCCTCATCGAGGTGGAGAGGAACGTGAGTACAGCCCACACTATAATACATAATAACACATTATACAGGATATTCTATCACCTTTTGAAACAGCATAACACGTATTAAATATTGCACACAATACCTATAATGTTCTGTAAGACATCATCACACAGCACAGGGCTGGGCGATTCATTTAAATTTACATTTTAGTATTGCATGTATTGGTAGAATCACACAATGGAGGGTTTATGGTATAACATGCACAACTGAAAGTTGTACACTATCATAACTTACAATACAATTTTGAAGTTAACTCAATATTGTATAGTGGTGAACACATTTTCATTTATATGTGTAAAACTGAATGCAAGTAGCGTCTTGCATTTATTCAATTGATGTCTTGTTAACTGAATAAATGCGTACTAGCTCCATCAATATAACCTCATACACTGCTCTCTATGAAGATGTAAAGTTGTGATTTGAAAATAAGTCTTTGGATTTTCAATATAAAAGTTCTAATTATGCAGACTAAATCTGATACTTATTATAACAGAACACCACATTTTTTAGATAATAACATAAAACAACATACACAGCATTAAATTTTACATGCAACTAGTTAAAAAATCAATTTATCCGGCTTCTTAGCTCTAGGGATCACAGCAGACCACTAGTGCTGACTGTAGATGTTTAAAGATACTGTAGTGACCAGGCATGAGCATATATTTTGTATTACACAGGTATAATGACACTGTAGCACTGTTCAGATATAATAATGTTGTGTACAGGTGTAATGTCTTTGTAGTTTCTGCAGGTATGATACTGAAGTAGTGTACAGTTACAGTGATACAGTTTAGTTATATTTTAAGATAAAAATTTTGATAAAAATTGTGAACCATCCTGTTTGGAAAATTTGAGAATCATATCACCAAGGCCTATGACACATTATAGCACACTGTAACATCCTACATACCAATCCAAACCCACATAATGTGTCACTCTGTAAAATTGGTATGTAGGTTTGATATGTTACAGTGTGCTATAATATGTCACTCTGTTAAATTGGTATATGGGTTTGGTATGTTACAGTGTGCTGTAATGTGCCATAGGCTATGATGTGCTATGATGTGTCACTACCAATTTAACAGTGTAACAGATTTCTGCACACAATAACATACCAAACCCTCACACCAATTTAACAGCGTAACACATTACAGCACACTGTAATGCACTGCTCTCTGTGTGTGCATGTATGTATGTGTGCATATCTGTGACCCCATGTTTGTGTTCCTGTCTTCACAGAACGCAACCCTGCAGGCAGAGAAGCAGGCACTGCGCACACAGCTGAGGCAGCTGGACACACAGAGTGCAAACCTGCAGGAGCAGATCCTGGCCCTGCAAAGGCAGACAGCCACCCTGCAGGAGAACAACACCAGCCTGCAGACACAAAACGCCAGGCTACAGGTCACACTGCTCACAACTATACCCACACCACATCCAAGTCAAACACATAGACCAAGAATGCTGAGCTGCAACTCTTATAGGGAATCTTAACTTTAACTTTACTCTGTTTCTGTTTAGCACGTTGGGGTGCTCCAAGATAAAACTTTAGGGCACAGTGTCTCAGTATAAGCTCAGCTGCACAGTACTTTCTATTGACTGTATTGTAATATTGATATTCTTCATATACCTGGAATGGCTAACCTGTATCTCACAGCAACAATGATCATGCTTTGCTTGTGTTAGGTCATGACAAATAAGGGTGGTATTGGTGACTGAGGTGCAAGTAAAAGGAATTAAAATGCATAGCATGCATTTTAAAAGAGTTACCTTTTTATAAGATTTCACTTTGCCCTGTTGCCAAGTCGTTTCTTTCTGAAAGACCAAATTTAATATGTATATTTTATTGAAGAGCAATCATTGCACTAAATCATTGACTTTTTCTCTGCATTCATTTATATATTAACAGCCTTGCGAAATGTTTCTGATTGACACATGACCAGGCACACTTTCCCAATTAATTGAGGGGTAATTGAAGTCCCCCATTACTATTGTCTCACCCTCCTGACATGCCAGTGTAATGTTATCAAAGATCATCTTGTTGACACTGCTGTCAGAAGCTGGTGACCTATAACATACTCCAACATTCAGACCCTTTTCATTTTCCCCCAGTATTTTAATCCATGTGTCCTCACTAACACCAAGGGGCTCCATACCTGGAATTTCTTAATATCCAGGAAATTCCAGGTATGGAGCCCCTTGGTGTTAGTGAAGACAATGACACAAAACTGGGGGGGGGGGGTCTAGCCAACAGTATAGAATCAGCTGAGGTAATACAAGAAGACCTAAACAGCATCCATATGTGGGCAGATACCTGGCAGATGACATTCAACTTAACTAAATGTAAAGTCTTGCATGTGGGAAATAAGAACCTTAGACGAGACTACTTCATGGGAGGAAGTAAACTAGATTGTGCTCAATTTGAAAAAGACTTGGGAGTAATAGTTAACCAAAGCCTAACAGGATCTAGGCAGTGTGCTGTAGCAGTAAAAAAGGCCAACAGGATGCTAGGCTTTATAGCCAAAAGTATTGATTATAAATCTACGGAGGTTATATTAAAATTATATAATGCTTTAGTTAGACCACACTTGGAATACTGTGTGTAGTTCTGGGCACTGCACTATAAGAAAGATATCGAGGCTCTTGAAAAAGTACAAAGGAGGGCAACTACATTAGTTCCTGGCATGAGACATAAAAGCTATGAGGCAAGACTAAAGTTACTTAACCTATTTAGACTTACTGAGAGGAGACTAAGGGGTGATTTAACAAGGTTAACTACGATAAATTTTTTAAGGTGAGTTCAGTCTGTAGGACAAGGGGACATAAATGGAAACTAGTTAAGAGTAAGTTCCGCACTGATGTAAGGAAGTATTATTTCACACAAAGAGTGATCAATACATGGAATGGGTTGCCAGGTCATGTAGTTGAGGCAGAGACCCTTGCTGTGTTCAAGTCCAGACTTGATGCAGTTTTGGATACTCTTTAAATAATGTAATGGCGAGCTTTGTTGGGCCGAATGGCCTGTCCTCATCATAATATGTTCTTATGTTCTTATGTTCTTATGACACTTCATCCTGTCTAGGATTAGTTAATTATTATTAATTAATGTCCCATTTGAGCATTTGTTCTGTCTGATTTTGTTGGCCACACCCTTTCCTTTTTTGATTGCCTGGATGTAACATTGAAGTGAAGTGGATGGGCTGAAAATAAGCTGAAAGTGATCCCACACTTGTACGCAAGCAACACAATGACACTCTAACGCAATGGCTCAGTTTAAAACGAATGACTTCCAGAGCAAGCAGCGCTATGCCTAGAGCACCATTTGAACCCAGCATCAGGCCTGTCAGTAGGCCACAAACTGCCATTCATGGTAGAGGTTCCACACTACTGCAGTACAGATGGCACTTTAACATTCAATGTTGCAGTTCAGTGGCCTCTTTAAAAGTCTGTTGTGAGTAATTTATTATTTTTTACAATATTGAGCAAACAATATCTCTCACGATATCTCTGTAACTTTGGAACTGGACCAGTTTAATGTTTACATTTTATCTCTCATTTCTCATAAATCAATTTTAAACATTTGTTATTGTATTTTTTTTTATGGAAAACATTTTCTTTCACTGTTCATGATGAATGTGTACTGTTGACTGTGCAAAATCTGTATTCTGTGTTTCGTGTTAGCTTGTTGGCATACGCAGTCTCATTATCATTTTGAATATTCAGTCATGGATTTTTAAAGACATCCCGTCAGTGATAACAGAACAGATACATATGTATATGATAAATGCTAAACAAGTGGTACAGTAACTGTGAAATAATCAACTTTAAACATTGAGGACCTGATTTAACTGGTTCTGACAGATGGTGATGTGTGACCTAATTCCACTGCATGCATTTCTATGATATCGCCCACTCTCTGCCCACAGGTGGAGAACTCCACACTGAGCTCGCAGAGCGCTGCTCTAATGGCACAGAATGCTCAGTTACAGAACCAGCAGTGCACTGCTGAGAGTGAGAGAGAGGGGGCACTGCAGGAACGCGAGGACCTGCGCTCCACCCACGAGCTGCTGCTGCGTGACCACGAGAAGCTCGCTGCCCTGCATGAGCGCCAGGCCACCGAGTATGAGGCCCTCATCGCCAAACATGGCAGCCTCAAGATGGTGCACAAGAGCCTGGAGCTGGAGCACCGCGATCTAGAGGACCGGTGAGCCAACCGACAAACACTCAGTAACAAAGCCCAATAAAGACCTTCCCACCAACTCTGGGAAATGTATCTACTTAAAAGAATATTGGCTTCTTTTGTATTTATTAAAGCTTTGTGTTATCAATATTATGTATAATATACTTGCTTAGTTAGTCAACTTCATGTGATATTACATTTTCTGTCTGTGTTGCCTTCAGATATAACCAGCTGCTGAAGCAGAAGGCCCAGCTGGAGGAGTTTGAGGTCCAGCTACAGAATGAGCAGGAGAAGATGATCTCAGAAAACCAAAACCACAAGGCAACTGCTGCCCAGTACCAGCAGCTGCAGGAGAAAAATCACAAGTGTGTACCAGAGGATAATGTCTGTGATAGGAGACTGTAGCATTTGGGGTAGCATATTAGGCCAAGACCCAACTGAGTTTGACTGAATAAGATGAGATTCCCACTGTACTACTGAAATATGGTGGTATAACTCATGATAAAAATCTGTTGAAATTGGCTGCAATTGTATACATAATTCCCACTTTTTTAACCTTATTTTTCTTTTTGAGGTGACACGCATTTACAGTATTTGTTCCCATTCGTCAGATCTGGCTAATGTGTACACACAGCCAGGCTCTGCTGTGTTCAGCCTGTGCACTCCTGGGTGTTCAGGTTGGGTACTACTTTGTGTTCAGCTTGTGTACTCCTGTGTGTTCAGGCTAGGTACTCTTGTGTGTTCAGGCTGGGTTCTCCTGTATGTTCAGACTGTGTACTCCTTTGTGTTGAGGCTGAATCAGACGTATGCGACGCTGCTGAAGGAGAATGAGGGGCTCCAGGCAGAGCACAGGAGCATGAAGTCACAGCTGAACAGCAGCAAGCTGGAGCAGACCCGCCTGGAGGCCGAATTCAACAAGCTCAGAGAGCAGTGCCAGCAGCTCGACATCACCTCCACTAAACTCACCAACCAGTGCGAGGTACACACACACACACACACACTCACTCATATTTGTGCATACATCGTACAGAAACAGAGCAGCTGGACATTTCTTCTACCAAACTCACGACCCAGTGTGAGGTCCTACACACATACATTTGCATACTACACACAAACACAGTGCACACAAACACATACACGTACACATACATGGACAAACGCACACTCACATACATTGTGCAGCTGAAGGATGATGGGATAAAGCATGACTAGGTGTATGGTTATATGAAAATAATGTACAACACAGATGACAAAGAACATCCTGCAGCAAAGTCAAGGAGTGTTTCCTTTGCAAAGTACATTAAATTCATATAACTGTTCATCTTGGAATGCATTATCCCTTATATAGGTCACTGGCCAAAGATTTTGCAAACAGCATTTGTTTGATACCATGTGTCCCGTTGAAATGATTTAATGTTCAGGGTGATGTATGTTGTACCGGTGCAGTTGCTGAGCCAGCTGAAGGGGAACCTGGAGGAGGAGAACCGGCACCTGCTGGACCAGATCCAGAACCTGATGCTGCAGAACCGGACTCTACTGGAGCAGACCATGGAGAGCAAGGACCTGTTCCACGTGGAGCAACGCCAGTACATGTATGACCAAGATTAACATTAAAACCCCTTTAGTAACCGCACTACTCATCTCCTCTATTATTAACCTTGCTTTATGTTTGTATGTTTATGTTTTGAGGTAAGGTTAAAGAAGTTTGTTGATTTCCAAATCATTCTTAAAATGATTGCCTGTCAGTTTCACCTGCAGCTTTTAAATTTTAGTTGTCACGCCACTGTGTCATGTGACCTTGGCCAGTATGGTAAGAAAAGACTATTACATGCTTGGTGAAGATCAGATGTGTTTAAAAGAAGATTGTTTGGAGAGACTGTGGGGATTCTTGGTTTTTAAGTAAATGATGCAGAGGCTTTTCCAAGGTGGATGGCATCCCCCTGCATCCCCTCTCAACTCGAGTCCTGCCTACAGTACCACACTGACTTATGTGACCTTGAGCGGAGACATCTTCATTCTTCCTCACTCAGCACAGATGCCACCTTTCTCCTACACCAAGCCAAAGCAGTAGTCCCCTTTCCCAATTGAGTCTAACCTCAGAGATAAGTCACTTTGCACTTTGCCCCAGAACACAAACAAGGTCACAACAGATATTGCTTTGACAAATAAAAAGCTGCATTCAGATAGCCATGAGCAAGTCATACCTCAGCAAACCAAACCATGTACCAGAACTGTGAAGAAGAACTGTGATGTTTCAGAAATAGATATTTATAGTGAGACTGTGAATAGGTGTAGCCTGCATTTGTAAGATAAACGATATCAGGCTGATTCCACTGAGTACAAGCATGCTAACACCCAACGGCTGCTCATGCTTTAGGGTTTTCCTGCCAATACTTTTCTCTCTCCCGCAGAATGACTGTTCTTCATTTTCTGTTGTTGATGCGGGGCTTCTATGTCTGTTTCAGAGACAAGCTAAATGAGCTGCGGAGGCAGAAGGAAAAGTTGGAGGAGAAGATCATGGACCAATACAAGTTCTACGACCCCTCTCCTCCACGCAGGTACGACACCACCCCTGTCTGTCGCCCCAACCCTAAATGAAGATACTACATCACCCCCCCCAGCCCTAAACACAGATACAACACCACCCCTGTCCCCCCAGCCCTAAACACAGATACTACACCACCCCCGTCCCCCCAGCCCTAAACACAGATACTACAACACCCCTGTCCCCCCAGCCCTAAACACAGATACTGCACCACCCCTGTCCCTCTAGCCCTAAAATCAGGTACAACTCCACACAGATACAACACCACCCCCGTCCCCCCAGCCCTAAACACAGATACAACATCACCCCTGTCCCCCCGGCCCTAAACATAGATACTACAACACCCTGTTCCCCCAGCCCATAAACACAGGTAGTTTAGATCTCCCAGGCCCTAATGTACTCTCCTCAGTGTCTATAGTTTAGATCACCCAGGCCCTATTGCAGTCTCCTCAGTGTCTGTAGTTTAGATCACTCAAGCCGTAATGTAATCTCCCCAGCGTCTGTAGTTTAGATCACCCAGGCTCTACTATATTCTCCTAAGTGTCTGTAGTTTAGATCACCCAGGCTCTACTGTAGTCTCCTCAGTGTCTGTAGTTTAGATCACCCAGGCTGTACTGTAGTCTCCTCAGTGTCTGTAGTTTAGATCTTCCAGGCCCTGAAGTTGTGAAAAGCTGTTGCTTTTCACAAGTTGAAGTTGAGTTGAGTGTGTAATGTGGTGCAGATACAGTGGAAGTTCTGTGCTTAACCTCCTTATTGTGGTTCATTTCTGGTTGCTTTCAGAGCCCTACTCAGCAGGTATTTGTGCATTGGATTTGCACCCCTTTGTCTGCACACTGTATCTGCAGTTCAAACTGTATCATGCCATCAAACTGAGGTGTACCCTAGTGCTGCCCCAAACTCAGAGCCAAACTCATAAGCATACTTCTCTCAACCCACTTCAGAAACCCACTCCTTGTTGAAAGACAACTGACAATTCTGAGAGGGAGTGGGAGACCAGTCACCTCTGTGGAGGTACACTTGCTTTTCCAGGACCACCAGTGGGCTTAGCTCTACTGAATTGTCAGTTAATAGAGATTATAGTTACTTTATAACAGTGAGAGCCCCAGCTAACAGACAGATGTGTGGTTAGATGCATGTTGTTTGGCAGTGAGCAAGTGCAGGTTGACTCTGGGGTTTGGTGGCTGCTCATGTGTTCATCCTCCATGACATTCACACCATCATACTGAGTGCATGCTGTCAGATTTTCATACATCCAGACCCAAAAGCACCCCCTGCTTCCTGTGCTTCACAGTCATCCATCTGTGTGGAGATGGAGAGAATGGAGGCTGTGGGGTTAAAGAAAGGGGGAGTGAAAGGGGGGTATGACTTAGTGATGAGAGGGAGGGGGAGTGAAAGGGGGGTATGATGGAGTGATGAGAGGGAGGGGGAGTGAAAGGGGGGTATGACTTAGTGATGAGAGGGAGGGGGAGTGAAAGGGGGGTATGATTTAGTGATTAGAGGGAGGGGGAGTGAAAGGGGGGTATGATGGAGTGGTGAGAGGGAGGGGGAGTGAAAGGGGGTATGATTCAGTGATGAGAGGGAGGGGGAGTGAAAGGGGGGTATGATGGAGTGGTGAGAGGGAGGGGGAGTGAAAGGGGGGTATGATGGAGTGATGAGAGGGAGGGGGAGTGAAAGGGGGGTATGATGGAGTGATGAGAGGGAGGGGGAGTGAAAGGGGGGTGTGATGGAGTGATGAGAGGGAGGGGGAGTGAAAGGGGGGTATGATAGAGTGATGAGACGGAGGGGGAGTGAAAGGGGGGTATGATTTAGTGATGAGAGGGAGGGGGAGTGAAAGGGGGGTATGATGGAGTGGTGAGAGGGAGGGGGAGTGAAAGGGGGGTATGATGGAGTGATGAGAGGGAGGGGTGGGGGTGTGATGGAGTGTGGTGGAGGTGAGGGGGAGGGGGAGTGAAGGGGGGGTATGATGGAGTGATGAGAGGGAGGGGGAGTGAAAGGGGGGTATGATGGAGTGATGAGAGGGAGGGGGAGTGAAAGGGGGGTGTGATGGAGTGATGAGAGGGAGGGGGAGTGAAAGGGGGGTATGATAGAGTGATGAGATGGAGGCGGAGTGAAAGAAGGGTATGATAGAGTGATGAGAGGGAGGGGGAGTGAAAGGGGGGTATGATGGAGTGGTGAGAGGGAGGGGGAGAGAAAGGGGGGTTTGATAGAGTGATGAGAGGGAGGGGGAAAGAAGGGGGGGATGATGGAGTGATGAGAGGGAGGGGGAGTGAAAGAGGGGTATGATTTAGTGATGAGAGGGAGGGAGAAAATCACACTTTTTAGCCTGTTGGTGTGCCCACGCAGGAGAGGGAACTGGATCACACTGAAGATGAAGAAGCTGATGAAGCCAAAGAGCCGTGAGCGCATGAGGTCCCTGCCGCTGTCCCCATCCCGCTCAGAGTCCAGCGATGGCATCCTGCCCCATCCGGACAGCCAAGACAGCTCATCTGTTGGGTCTGGGTCTCTGGACGACACACTGAACCAGAAGCGGAGCAGCAGTGAGTATACCCTGCCCCCTCCACCTGTACTGCCACCACCAATAGGCCAAGCAGAGAGGAAGCCCCTCCCACCACCACCAACAGTCAGCCTTCCAATTCCCATCAATGATAGGTCAAGCAGAGTGGACCAACCCCCTCAACAGCCAGTCCCTCCCACCATCACTACTGATAGGCCAGCAAGACCATCAACCCCTCCCAGCACCACTGTGACAGAATAGAAAAACAGGTACCAGCCCATCCCATATATTGCATCCCTACAGCCTGGGAACCTGGGACAAACCCCCCAGTTCTGTTTAGCCCAGAGAGATAGACCCCACCCACTTATACTCATTTCATCACACCCCATTAACCATAGGCAGAGATGCGTCGAAGTATTAGAATGAAGTACACCCTGATCAGTCAGAATAAAGTAGATGGTAAATATTTGTTTTTGTTGAATTGTGCTGCTGTGTACTCATTGGCATCACACATATTTGGTGTTTCCTTTAAATGGTCTGAGAGGCTGGACAGTGTGTTTCTGTCAGTAGTGTGTTTCAGCTAGCCAGTACACTCCTCAGTAAGTAGGTCTAAACTGAGGACTTGAGAGTAGTATTGAGTATCGTGCTTCATTGTATGCCAGAATTAGTGAACAAAGTCACTCTCTTCACGAATAGTACATGTTTTATTGTGTGTATCCACAGAGAGATCTGTGCTTGGCTCAGTATTATTTTTAATCTGTAGGTAAGATGCCTGAGATGGAAATCTTTTTCAAAGGTAACCTGGTGAAGATAGAAACAACACCCAAACAACACATCAACATACTAATACACAAGAAAATACCTGTTCAAAGTCATTCAAACCTATAAAACACATTGTTCTATGGTGCAGTTGCTGGAGGCTGCATTCTTCTAATAAGTTGTAAAAGAATTGCACTCATTTTACATAGTACTCTGAACATGATAGATAAAGCTGCACAGGGGTATTTATCCCATGCCCCATGGTTCCTAACAGGACTGTACAATGGTTTCTGTTTACAGAAGCTCCCCTAAGGACACAGAGAGCCTTATCAGAGAGCCTGTTTAATAAGGCAAACAGGCTACCAAGAGTCTGAACCTCAGCAAATGCTAGCCAGGTATTTTAGGTGGATTTTAACACAGGGAGTCTAATGATGGCAGCCTGTTACCTGTGTAAACTGAAGTGCATTGAATATTACCACTTTCAATGGCACATAGCAACTGAAATGTGTAAATGAACTTTCCATCCACATTTTTTTTATCATCATCAGTGTTTTTGGAGTTTTATTTTGAGGTATCGCATAAGGATTTACACTGTTTGCATTGTTTTTAAACTGTACATTTTCTGTACATGTAAATATTTCCTTAAGCACCAATTTCATGCAAATGGTAGGGAGCATTTGTCTTCACTCAAAGCAAAGGCAATTCAACCAGTCAGACCACAAGTGTCCTGTGAATGCATCCACCCCCTTGTGGTTACAGATGGTAATTTCACCCCCATGTGGTATTCAACCCTGTTGGTAGGGCTGCAGGATGGACCTCATATATAGTGATTTCCAGCCCGTCCCCCTGTGTGGACCCACCCCCTCTAATATTCATCAGTGTGTGTGTGTGTGTTTGTTTGTGTGCAAACTGCATGTCTCCCACCTTACCCTGTGTGTGGATTCACTCTCATGTATGTGTATGTGCGTAAGAAATGTACTTTTAAAATGAATAACATACCATACCATTTCAACCAATCCATATTGTCTGGTATTAATATTCTACGTATTAACCTAATACAAAATACATGTATGTATGTATGTAAAATGTGTATGGAGCCTGGTGTGCGTGCGTGTGTGCGTGCATGTGTGTGTGCACATGTGTGTACGCGTGTTTGTGTGTGTCAGTGCATGTGCATGTGTGCGTGTGTGTGTTTGCATGTGTGTGTCCGTGTGTGTGTGCGTGCACGTGCGTGTGTGTTTGTGTGTGCACGTGTGCATGTGTGTGCATTTGCGTGTGTACACGTGTTTGTGTGTGTCAGTTCATGTGCACGTGTGCGTACGGGAGCACGCAAATGCATGTGTGTCTGTGTGTGTATGTATGTGCGCGTATGTGTGTGTGTGTTACCATGATCAATAGAGGCCTCAGAGTATTGTGATTAATGTCCATCTGTTCTCTCCCCTCTCTCCTCTTTCCTTGTCACTTCCTCTCACTCTCTCTCTCTCTCTCTCTCTCTCTCTCTCTCTCTCTCTATCTCTATCTCCCTGGTCTCTCTGGCTCCCCCTGCTCTGTGGTGTGTGTAGTGGCTGCGCTCAAAAGACTGCCTTTTCTGAGGAACAGGCCAAAGGAGAGAGACAAGGCCAAGGCTGTGTTCCGCCGTTCCATGTGTAAGAGCTCACAGCCCAGCCGCTTGCACAGTCACCTCTGTTTCCCCTCCTCTGGTTCTCACCCTTTTCTTTTTTCTTTTCTGGCACTTTGCATTGTTTTCCAGGCAGCTCTGAAAGTGCTCTTTCTATGGCGTTTCATCATTTCAATCTGTAACAGCCCACAAATATGGTTAAAGCAACAAACGGTCACTGCTTTTTGTCACAATACATCTGTTTGGCCAAAAGCAGAAATTACTCCAGGGGCATCTGGTACGATTGAGGATAATTTCTCTACAATAGACAAATAATGTTGCCTGAGAGAGCTTAATTCTTAAAAAGTAAAAACATAAAACATTTTTACTAAAAGTATATGAATACTGACAAAAATTGGCAGCGATATCAGTTCACAGAGTCATAGATGTGGATGTTATTTTTGCTGCAGTTTTCATTTTGTTTTTAATTTCAGTGTAATCTCTGGACAGATATTCATAGGTGGATTGCATCTGTGGAGGCCCAGTTCAGTGAAGGTGTTGTGTTGGTGTCTAATCTTTGTCTGATCCTTGGGTGGGTTTTTGTTTGGGTGTATGTGCCCCCGCAGCCACAGGCCCAGCTCCAGTGCTGCCAGCAGTGTAAACCCAGCACCCCCCACCCATGCACCCCCTCTCCCCATCCATGCACCCCCACAAACACAGTCACACTGCGCTCTGCAGGCATGGCTTAGCTGCTGTACCTCTCTCCACCAACTGAGGGTGCTACACTGGAGCTGAAATGGAGTTATCGCGCTCTCTGTTACACACATTCTGTCATAAATATGCACACTCACACATGCTTCTGCATGTCCTCTCTGTCTCACACACACACACACACACACACACACACACACACACACCCTGTCTCTCAGAGTCTGGCCTTGCTGCCTTTCAGCTGTGCTCATGGCATGATAACATGGATGGCCTGCGCCTGTTGCCTGTATATGGAAGGTTCTGGCACACTGAGCAAATGACACACGACTGCTCTGTGATGCTGTAACCACACCCCCTGACATGCTGCTCCCTGGAAAAATGCCAACACAAATCACAACAGTGGGCATGACATGTCCTGTCCCCTCAGTGTAATCTTTGTAGTTTTTGTTTAAATCTTTTTTCTGGGGGCCAACATGCACAGGGGCCTGAAGCTGTGGCAGCCCTGGGCTCTGGCCCCAATAGGGTAACTCATCTCTTCTCATTTCCATCTCAGCCATGAATGACCTGCTGCACTCACTGGCGCTGGCAGGGGGCACTAGCTCTGAGAATCTGGATGTGCCAGAGGAGAACTCAGCCGGGCGTCGTCGCAGAGAGCTGGGGTCTCTGGCCTTCTCCACTACTGCCATCAACTACTCCTCCCTCAGCCTCCCCAAGCCCAGGCCCACTGCCCCAGGTAGTGCTAGCCCCAGCCTCTTCAAACAGGGGTGGGAGTTTATGAGCTGTATGTGCAGCTATTTCTCCACTTGGTTATTTGGAAAACTAACTAATAATGGAGAAGCTACTATCAGCTGTGTGGAATAACAGGAGGAAGCAGAATTTCCTCACTGGAACTGATGTGACAATTGTGGAAGAACGACATTCTTATTTTAGTCTCTTTTCCGCTCAGAAATAATTATTATGTGCCATGATGGATCCTAGTGTGAGGTGAATTGTGGGTGGGTTGGGGTTTTGGGCCTGGTGAGGTGCATTGTGGGAGAGTTGGGGTTTAGGCCTGGTGAGGTGCATTGTAGGAGGGTGTTGTTTGGTCCTGGTGAGGTCCATTGTGGGAGTGGTGATGTTTTGTTGTGGTAAGGTGCATTGTGGGAAGGGTTGGGGCTTTAGGTGCATTGTGGGAGGGTTGAGGTGGAATGGTGGGGTATGGTTCTGGTACTGCAGTCTTGGTGTGTTTCAGCACACATGCATCTGCCCCCACATACTGCTTAGGCAGCCCCCTCCAAACACACACACACACACACACACACATAAACATACACACGCTTTCTGACAAACATGAGCACACACACACATAAGCAAACACACTCACACAAACTCACATTCATTGACACAAACACATTAACACACACACTAACACTCCCATTCTTTCACAAACTCGCATTCATTGCACAAACAGACATACGCACATGGTAACACTCACACAAGCGTACCGTTCTGCTTGTTTTGTTTGTGTTTGTACCCCAGACAATGCATCCAGCGAAGATGTTGCCCCAGCAACCTCAGATGCCAGCGGGCTTTGTCACGGTAAGGAGCGCACCATGTGGTGTTGCCATAGCAAAAAGATTGGAGCCAAGTTCAGCTTTTTAATGTATTTACTAATACAGCCAATGTATCAATCATTTTGCTAAATTAGTTGTGAACAGTTATAAAATTCTGCATAGCCTGCTGGTAGCACAGATAACATATATTCCCTTTTTATAGAAGATTACTTGACTTTCTGATAGGCAGTGTGTCTTTTAAACGTCAAGTTTACCAGTAACACTCAGAATTGCTGAGCACTCTGTCAGTGCATGAACTGGCTGGAGTACATTTATTGCAGGCTAGCTAGCAAGTGACATATCATATGCTAACTAGCAATAAATATACTGCATCCACTGTGCTGCTGTGCTACTACTCATGTTTACCTATTAATTATTAGCCTTGATTAGCCTAGCTGGGGTAGTCCACTCAGCAGTGCTTGTTGGCATTTTCCAGAAAGGCCTGGGGTGCATAAAAACCAAAATTAACATCTGTGGTAATATACATAGCATTACATGCCTCCAATCACATTCATACATACAAAAATGTACATATAACCTTGAAATACAGTCAGAGGATGGAAGTTTTAAAAAAACAGAGTCTTTGAATTTGATGGTTCTGGTCATTCAGGTTTTTCATAGAACCATCTAGATTGTTCCATAGCAGGGGTCCATTGTGTGGAACATTGTATGCTCAGGTCTGTGGCTCATGGTTGACCAGGTCTGTGGCTCGTGGGTGGCCAAGGCCAAAACCATGTTACCATGGACATGAGTCGGACATATGTTAGCATGGCGTTGTGCGAGCACCATATTAAATACCTACTTAGCAAAACTAAATGGGATACTGTAATGTACCTGTACTGACTAAATAGCCAAGATACTGTACACATAAAGTACTGTATTTCAGCTAATGTATCTGGCAAGGTAATATATGGGTTAAATAAGTTACGCTCTCCGATTGGGATTTCTGAACTCTATTATAAGCTTATTGTTTGAACTTGGAAGTGTTTTAACTTTTAATATGCATACAAAAGAACAAAAACAGACTGTCCAGAATTGTAAACATGGCCAGTAAATTTATTTGGAAAGACCAGACACTACTGTGAAGTATACTGTATATAAAATGCAGGTGAAAAAAAAAGCCAGACAAATTTTGTCTGATCCTTTTCATCCCGATTTTAATGAATTCATAAAATTGAATTGAATTCTGCCTGGAAGACGCCATAGAGCCATCTGTACAGAAACAGGAAGAAAAAATAGGTCTGCATTGTTAGTGTGTGTGTATTATATATTGTGTGTTGAGCTTCGCAAAAAGAGCGGTTTGGAATTATAACCTGAAAGAAAAGCTTTTATTTTTTCAGAACTGGATTGGTACATGAGTGAAAAATTTTGGTCACTGTCTGAGGTCACTGTAAGCAATTAAACAATGTGCAATTGGAAAAAGTAAAATGTGTGTATAGCACACAAAGCAGCAGATGGATTTGCTGGTACAGTGCTCAACATAGGTAATCTAGAGTAAATGCTTGAAGCCTAGAATTAATGTATAGTATGCAGTGCTGCACCACCACCCCCAGCCCCACACACACCTCACCTGTGTGTCACCTCACCTGTGGTGTGTTAATCATTAGTTTTTTCCTCCCCCCCACCCCTCCTCCAGCCTCTATAACTGCCTTGCCCCCCTCCCCCTCCTTCGGTCTTCCCAAACTGTCCAAGTGGGGCTCCTGGAGGGCCCGTGGCCCCCCCACCTGCTGTAAGACCCTGGTCTCTCTGTCTGACTGCATGCATGTCACTCAACAAGACAGCACTGTTAGACAGTCTGCAGGTCTTTCTGTCAGACAGCATGCTGGTCTTTCTGTCAGACAGCATGCTGGTTCCACTGTTAGACAGTATGCAGGTCTCTCTGTCAGACAGCATGCTGGTCTTTCTGTCAGACAGCATGCTGGTTCCACTGTTAGACAGTACGCAGGTCTCTCTGTCAGACAGCATGCTGGTCTTTCTGTCAGACAGCATGCTGGTTCCACTGTTAGACAGTATGCAGGTCTCTCTGTCAGACAGCATGCTGGTCTTTCTGTCAGACAGCATGCTGGTTCTACTGTTAGACAGTATGCAGGTCTCTCTGTCAGACAGCATGCTGTAGGCTGCTGCATGGAGCTATGGTCTCATCCTGCCTCCCTTCTGTGTTCATGCCTCATGGCCACTCTTGTCCTCATTCAACTCTGCCACCCACAAACGCCTCCATTGGGAACCCAGGCCCTCAAACAACATTGCCAACAACGCCCCATACATCTGTGCCTGACCGGCTCTGACCTCACTCTGAACTTGTTGATTAAGTGCTTATGGCTGCACACAAGGGCAGTAAGGACCACAAGCTCTTGTGGGGAATTATATAAGATCATAACCACTACAAAAATTCAAACAAATGAAGATGTTTTTAAGGTACTGTTAGATGTAGATGCTTTTATTTATCTCTAAGGTTAGTGAGTAAAATACCCACTCTGATATTACCTAGCTGAGCATGAGCACAGAAAATGTATTCATGAAAGCCCTGTCCTCTGCAGTAACATGGACGTAGGACAATTTGCATTGCTGATTCACAGCTTGCCTGCACCATGGAGTTATACTGTGATTTTATATGTTTATGAAATAAGTAACACAGCAGCATGTTGCTTTTACATTGTGGAGCTGGGTTTATGCTGTCTTTAATTTATGTATTTATGTGACAATGTTTATTATCAGTCAGCATGAATGTGTTATTAGGACATTAGCTGAAGATTTAAAAGGCTCAACTGCAGTTTAAAATTGCCTCTCTTAAAATTATTCATGCTGAATATTCCAGTTTTGTTAATGCGGGAGTGTTGGATCTAGAATATTGAGTTTAGTGTAGATTCATTTGCTTTGAATGGTGGATTTCTTTTGTCTTAATATGATGGTGAGGTATACCCTTTGGCCCAATTAAGTCCTCACACTCTCTTTTTGGTTCTCCTCTGAGCACATAGATGAGAATTAATATGTGTTAATGTGCATATGTGGAAACAAAGTACACAAGTGTGGATGTATGGTGTAACTTTGTCAGTATGTGCATACATCATCACTTCCTGCACCTATAAGCTTCACATGTGTCCCATAGCAGCATCCTCCCCTTCTTCAAGCAACAAGAAACTGTGCAAACCTCAAAAACATGTCACAGTAGGTGCTTTTGGACCAGACAGTTCTGGGGACTTTTTTGAGAGGAAGTACCCACTGGGGAGATTCCCTGAGAACTATGAAACTTCAAGGGCTTTTTTCTGTTAGCATTCATACCGCCAGAAACGCTGTAGCATTGTAAGCTGGCGGGCAGGGGCCTTGTCCACCAAAGCATACTTTTGGCTGGGGTATTTTTCCCATTGTTTTCAATGGGAACCAGAGCGTTTTTGCGTGCCTATAAAATACACCAGGAGCGTATCAGGAGCTGAGCATATTTTCAGTGCTGAGTGTACAGCAGCAACCATTTTTTTTTTTGATTACAGACAGTTGGAAAATGTGCAGCTTTGAAAATACGCTATGCTCATCACTCACTTTGTACTCAGCTGTCCAGTCAAGTTGAAGAAGGGGTGGGACATAGAGTGTACAGCACAGGCTGGTCCCTCTGCTTTTGTCTGTATCGCTAGCGATAGTCATACATAGTTAACCAGATTGCAATACATTTCATAAAGAAAATGACTTTTTTCGCTAGTAAAATGCTTCTGGCTAGACACTGATTGACTGATTAGTGCTAGATA
Source organism: Albula glossodonta (assembly GCA_019788955.1). Classification (NCBI taxonomy): domain Eukaryota; kingdom Metazoa; phylum Chordata; class Actinopteri; order Albuliformes; family Albulidae; genus Albula; species Albula glossodonta. Next base: position 750,928 of record JAFBMS010000108.1, on the reverse strand, counting down.
GCAAGATAGGCTAGCTATTGCTATGTCTAACGTTAAGATCGTATCGATGGGTATCGCTATATCTAAACATGGTCTTATGTGGCTTCCTCGTTAACATACTCAAATATTTTAAAATATCTGGCAAACAAGATAATTTCCTATTTGACTAGTTAGCTGGTCAGATCACTTGTTCGCTAGCTGGCTATGTATAATTATCAACAGTATGAAATAAAATGTAACCTAAGGTATCATAGCGATACTTGCTATGCTGATATATTTACCATATCCACCCACTACTTTACTATCGATAGGGTTCCTCCGGTCTGAAAGTACCTACTGATTCATCCACAGAGCTGCGGTGTCAACACTCAGTCACAGAGATCAGACTCAGTCACAGAGCTGCGGTGTCAGAGTCAGTCACAGGGATTAGACTCAGTCACAGAGCTGCAGTGTCAGAGTCAGTCACAGGGATCAGACTCAGTCACAGAATTGCTGTGTCAGACTCAGTCACAGGGATCAGACTCAGTCACAGAGCTGCTGAATCAGACTCAGTCACAGGGATCAGACTCAGTCACAGAGCTGCTGTATCAGACTCCTTCACAGGGATCAGATTCAGTCACAGAGCTGCTGTGTCAGACTCAGTCATGGGGATCAACTCAGTCACAGGGCTGTGGTGCAGAATCAGTCACAGGCATCAGACTCAGTCACAGGGATCACTCAGTCACAGAGCTGTGAATTACTAATCTCTGTTAGAAGAGGTCTGTATCTAGATTTACCATTTGCTTAGATGGTGTCCTCTGTATCAACAGCAGAAATGCAAGTAGGGTCTCACCACTTCCAATCATAGCAAGCTTGCTATTGACCGCTCATGCATGTTGGGATGAGAGACAGTTTGTGTATTGCTGAAGCTGTAGCATGATGCTTCAGCAGTGTATTGAACATTATGTGTGTGTGCTACATTGTGTGTGTGTGTGCAAACAGCCGGCCCTACAGTGAGAGCAGTGTGCTACTGTGTGTATGTGTGTGTGTGAGAGAGGGTGAGTGTTTCAGTGTAACTGTGTGTGTGTCTGTGTATGTGTTTTACACTGTGTGTCTCTGTGTCACAGGTGCGTTAAATGGGAGCCACAGTCGGCCACACAGTGAGAGCAGTGGGGAGTTTAGCCTCAGTCTGGATAATGAGGGCTGGTCAAGTGGGAGCAGCCCAGTGCAGCAGCCCCCCTCTCAGCGCTCAGCATGGCAGAGCCCTCAGAACCTCCCTAAAAGCCTGGAGCCCCCCGCCCAAAACAAGGGCCCCTCCCCTGGCAGCCAGGTGGTGTCCCTGCAGCAGTTCCTGCAGGAGGGAAAACCTACACAGGTACCCTCACCTACAGCACAGGTACCCTCACCTACTACCTTTGAGCTACAAGCCCACTACTTAGACCACACTACTGTACATTTTACATGCAATCAAAAAAAAACCCAGCCCAAAACCCATCAACAAACATCTTTATAAACAATTTTTTATATTTATATGTTGGTCAAATTCATTAAAATCTATTAAATTTGAGTACTATCAGAAAGTGGCCTCATAGATGCACATGTGTGTGTGTGTGTTTTCCTGTGTAGGTGAGCATCCAAGAGGCTGTGGCAGCTGAGACGCCACCTCTGTCCTGCAAGGCCCCGCCCCCAGGGCACAGAGAGCTGGCAGAGCGTGGACTTGGAGGCAGAGCCTCAGCTGGGCGAGGCATCCTGCGCTCGGCTAGCGGTAGTGCGGGGTCAGACTCAGAGGGGCGCTCACCCAAACATGGGCCAGGGATACGACCACCACTGCGCAAAGCGGAGAGCTCAAGGGTTCGAGGCCCCACCCCCCGACCCTCTTTCAGTGGCCAGGGAAAGGCTTCTTCTGTGTCAGAGCGGCTGAACAGTGGCAGCGCTGGCCCCACCCCCAAACTCCTGCGTGCCAGCAGCATGATCTCCTCCAATGAAGGGCCCTTCCGCCGTACCAGCATCCACGACTTCATGGCTAAGGACAGCCGTGCTCCTGTCTCTGTGGACCCCGCCCCTGCCAAGGCCACTCTCAGTGAGTACATCCCTGCACGCCCACTCATGGAGGAACCATCCCTAACATCACCCCCGCCCCCAACCCCACCCCCCCTAGGCTCCTCCTTCATTGACTCTGTCTTTATGGACACCATCTTCAGTGAGTCAGCCTTCCCTGGGCCGCTCCGGAACCAGGCCTTTCTGTCGCTAAACCCCTCGCTGGTCAGCAACATCAGCGGCCCCCCTACCCAGTCCACTCCTCGCCTCCCCACTAAATCTGTTCAGAGCCACAGCAGCCAGCCCCACGAAGACATAGTTGACATCACTGCTGATGGTCATTTGATTACCAACCCCCAGCTTCCTGTCTTATCCTCCGAGGACAAGCTGTCCCTTTGGTACGAGTATGGCTGTGTGTAACAGCCAGGATGATTCCCTGTGTGTAAAAATCAGGATGAGTCCTTGTGTGTTGTTGCACAGCCATGAGTTGTGTCTCAGCCATGTTGTGTCTCAGCCCGTGCTGTTGGGATGAGTCCCCCTCTGAGCAATATTACAGTTGGGATGAGTCCCTCTCTGTAACAGTTGGGATGAGTCCCTCTCTGTAACAGTTGGGATGAGTCCCTCTCTGTGATGGTCAGGAAGAGTTCTTCTCTGTAACGGTTGGGATGTGTCCCTCTCTGTAATAAGTCCCTGCATGTAACAGTTGGGATGAGTTCCCTCTCTATAACAGTCGGGATAAGTCCCTGCATGTAACAGTCAGGATGCATTGGTGTTTAACAGGATAATTTCCTGCGCTCTACACAAATGCCTTATGCCTTACACTCCATGCACTTAGTCTTCTCTCCTACTCCAATCTGACCACTTTGTTCAATTCTATTCACTTTGTTCTGTGAGGGACCCACTTTTTGTGTGGAGTGGAACAGTTTGGTTTGATAAGGTTTTTTGGAGGATTTTGAGGAGGGCATATGTATGTTATCATGTTCTGTTATCAGTCTCTGCTGGGTTTGGGATTCTTTGCAGAAAAAGCATGTCTTTTGCTTTCAACCTCCTTTGTTTTACTTATATTGTGATAATTTTTCATTTTCTCTACATTGTTGGTTTTACATGTTTTTGTATATTGCCACTCTTTGTAACTTTTTTGTTAAACCCATTTTGTGTAAATTAGTCCCCACACAGGCACTCAGAGTTCTGTGCCCTAAAGCTGAAGCGAGATGCTTTAAAACTAGGAATAGTTTTTTAAAAAACTGCTTAAGAATAACACATTTAGGCTTGTGGAGCAAGCTAAGAGTCATTTGGCATTTTTAATGACTGATAAATGTGTATAGAATGGAAGACAACACCAGCAATATAAAATAAAAAAAATGTTATTGACACACAACTGCAGCAATTCATCTTATTTTCTTAAGACATACATCTGTTTATGTACTTCATCTTACAGTAGTTGATGAGCTTATTATCATGTAACTGTAATGCTTTCATCAAGCTGAAATAGAAGCATATTTGGTTTTTCCCTTTACTGTTGATCTTCATTTTCCTTTGATTTCTTTTTGGTGTAGCTTTGGAGCAGATCATGTAACCCTGGGTGTGTCTGCCTGTTTGAACAGACATATCACCACATAAATATATATATACTGTATATATATATATATATATATATATATATATATATATATATAAATGCTGCAATAGTAATGGTAAGGGGGTGGCTGTACATGCCATCAGATTGTTTTATTCACATTATTTTCAGGTCATTTTGTACTTTCAAAATAGCCAAAGAATGCCATACTTATTAGATGTTAGACATTTTAAAGTTATTTAAGTGAAGGGCTCTGAAATTGTCCCACAATCCATCATTCATTTTCAGAAAGCAAAACATGGGAGCTCCTGCACATGGGTGCAGTGAAACATGGGGAGCCAACAGAATGACACTGGAAACGTAGAGTAGCCTGAGATTTACCCCAGCTGTCTAGATCTATGCCTATGTTAGACCTATCTCTCGAGTGCTTGATGAAGGGTTAGCACCTTTTGCTGCTACTGTAACTAGTATGAGACCTGTAGGAGATATAAAATACAGATTCAACTTTCATTCTGTCAAGTAGATTTTCCCCTGAAAAATACTGAAACCTCTCTGACTGAAAGCATCAGTGTGCTCCTTAAGGCTGGGCAGTGGCACCATCAAACAGTGACAGCCTGCAGCGTCACGATTGAAACATGCTTCTTTTATAGAATACAACAAATGGCATTGTGGTTATTTTGGTTGATGCTTTTCCTGTCTTCCTAACCTCAGTGATATAAGGGCCCTGTTGGTGTGTGGGTGTGTGTGGATGTGCACTGTGTGTAAGAGTGAGTGACTGTGTATGTGTGTGTGGGAGTAACGAGACCTGAATTTGTTCTGCAGATGTGGAAGGTCCACAGGAGCGCAGAAAGTCCAAAAGCAGACCGGGGGTGCAGCAGAGCTCATAAAAGTACCCCCGCCCTGGCAGTAGCGCATGGGTGAGTCACCTGCCAGACAGGTGTGCACTGGGTACAGTGTGTAAGGCAGCCCAGCCATGCCTGCTACTCACTGCCCTCTGGGCTGCACAAGCTCATCCCGTGCATGGGCTCCATCAATCCTTCCTTTCATGGTTTTGGGATTTTTGTCTTTATTTTGGTGTGTAATAAATGTTTCTCATGCTGCTACAGAAAGGGTTTGTACTTTTATGTTTGCTTCATTTGAGTTGTTTGAGTTGTTGAGTTGTCAATAGCATTATTCTTCAAATGGGTTGTGTAGGGGGTGCACCGATAATGATGCTGGAATCATGTATCGGGCCAGTACCCTGCTGAAATAATCAACTTAGGCATCCAGTACCTAACCGCGAGTACTAATATGCAATTGTTTTCCTGTATTGAGGCCATTAAGTTTGATCTCTTGCAGACACATAAACTGTTAGGACAGCCAAGAAACTGTTAGCAGTTTAATACCTTGAGAATGAAAAAGATATAAGCTTGTACAGTCTCAGTAATCCTGAAAAATCATGGAGTTTGAAAGGCTTTGGTTTTTGACTGGTTCCTTGAGAATAGTTAGCAACTGCTTCACCTGGTAGAACTGAAAAGAAGTCAGTCCTGGAATCACTTTCTTGAAGTCCAGTTACTAAATGACAACTGTAAAAACAGAAATAGTCAGCTAATTAACATGATAACATGCACAGTATTCACGTACAACACTGGCAAACTGAACAGATCACCTTAAAGAATATCAGCTAATTTTTGATTGATAGCTATCTACCTTCATAGCAATGCAGAAAATGTATGTCATTATATTTGTTATTTAAAGGTGCTTTGTGTCTTTTGTTGTGAAGCAAATTTTGACACTGTTAGCAATTAAGAACATATAATTATTCTCCTTGTTTGTCTGGTGACAAACCTTAGCATGTTGCTAGCTAGGCTCTGCTGGTTGTACAGCTTAAGTGCAAGTACTTTTTCTTCTTTTTCACTGGATAGTAGTATGTTTTGTTAGATTGTTGGCTTATTTTAGCAACAGCAGAAGAGCTACCTAGCTATTTTTTGGTTAGTTGAAGTTAGCAAGTGAGAAAACCACTTAGTAATTTTGTCCTTAAAAATATTCTGCACTAAACAGGAAAAACGTACTCCAAAATATTTGCTACTGTGCTACTAGCTACACTTTCCAATGATTTGCCTCAGTTATGGATTTGGTGTAAATCAGCAACTCATTCCCATTGAGGAAGTCAGGTGAATTTAGCTCTGAGAAGTATTTGCGATCCATTGGAGGTACAGAAGTCAACACATTAGAAATACTTGCATAGGTACTCAGTAACTGCAGATACTCACACCTTAGTACTCAGTTCTTGTGTTTAGTGTGTAAAACATGGCGTCAATGCACCCCTGATTGTGTGTCATCCATCGCATACTCCCTCTCTCTCCCCTGTGCATGCAGTTTCTTTTGTGCATGTGTGTAAATGCATCTTTGCTGATGAGCAATTTTTGCTTCTAACACTTTCTTTCTGTTTCTGCTGACTTTCTTCCTTCTACACAGAGAGAATAGTGAGCTCCCTGTTATTGGGTCTTCATATAGAACAGGCTGTAAAATCTTGTTTTGTTAAACAATCTTAAACTTAATCCTGTAATGAAAATCTACCTTCCTTGAATCAAGGAGCAAAAAAGACTCCCTTCAGAACTTTGTGACACATTTTGACATATTTTTAACATATTGCTTTGTTACCTGGATTGATCATACAGTATGACCAATGTGCACTCTTAATGACCAACTTTCTGTGCCAACCTTCACCATTTTTCCAGGATAAAGGAACTGTGATGGACTGAACCTTTATGAGCAACTGAATCTTTGAGAGTGAATGAATCTTTGAGCATAAAACAGCATTGGAACAAATCATGGTTACTGTGACTGAATGGCTGAAACCATGTTGAGCACAAACCGGCTAGACTCGACCGCTAGCCATCCTTATTCCAGCCAACCCCAGCCTGCAGACTACAGGAAAGTTTCCTTTGTTTCTTTCACTACAGTGAGGCCCTCTGCCACGGGCTCTGTGCAGAGAGGCTTTTCTCCGTCCCATCCCCTTCACCACAGAGCTTGTGTCTTTCTTGGAATAAGGAAGGTTAGCTGTTAACTCTGGGTAGGAGTGTGCTTGTGTTTTGTGTTGAGGAAACCAGGGGGCATGGCATCGACCCCTCCAGTACGAGAAATGAATTTGTGTAGTCCTGTCCTTTTCCATGTTTACATCTACATTAAAAGCAGTTGAAACTTCTAAAATTTCTCGAATTTTTCTATGATTTCGTCTCTAAATCAAGCTCATCCTATGGAAACTTGAGCACATGTTGTCCTCCTCAAACTGAACTTGCAAGTCCCTCATATGCATTTCATCACCATTACTTATGTGATGATAAAAATACAGCTACATCTAACTGACAACATGCCTAATTACAGTATGTCTCAGTGCCTATGTTTCTGCCTTTAAGCCCTAACACATTGGTTTGTTCACTGTCTGTACATTATCTGTGTGTTGGTCCTGATTGTTTTCTCCAGAAAAAGATGTTTTATCTCAGGACTCACCAAGTGTAGAGGGCTCACTCGATCGGTGGGAAGAAGTGAACAGAGCACTTTATTTTGGGTTGCAGCTCAAATCACACAGATCAGCTAATTCAGTAGATTCAGAAAAGTTGCCTACATAACTGGAGGTGGTCATCTTTGGCCATTTTGAATGAAGAAAACTCTTCAAACATTGCTGACAGCCACGTTTCCAAAAATCACAGAAGGTGAAAGGACTGTTAGGCCCCAGACTTTATGAAATTTTCTTATTCAGAGCAGAGGGCCCCATTCCTGAAGGTTTGTTGCATAAGTACGGTTTTATTTTCAGATTACTCATATTCCAACTCATTTAGGTAATAACTGCACACCAATGTGCTTACTGTGAAACAAATCTGCTCTGAACTCCAAATGTAGATCAATATTAACCATTTAAATATTTTACTGGGTTTTGAAAACAATGTCTGACCTGTGGTCACTAGTTAGTTTAGGGGTATTTATGATTGTGAGCTATTTTTCACTTCTTTTTATTCAGTCCTTATGGATTAGATGCAATATACTAGTAATGTTAATACTAGTAGTATTAACATTACCATGTTAATCACAAGCATTGATTGAAGCATCGATGTATCCTTCTATGGAAGTCTTTTCACATTTGTTATGCTCATGACCAGTCTCCTACTGAGGAGCACTTGGTGAGTCCAGTGACAGTACGTTTATTCAGTACAGCACACAGTACAGTAAACTCTCCTCGCCAGTGGAAAGATTGTAGACCCACTGTATGCTAAATGTACAGCAGTGCTTTATTATTCTGTCAATATTTTCATTAGCATTACATAATTTAACGGTTACTGATACCAGCTATATTGAACACAAGTTCAGCACAAGTTTTCGATAAATGACTGAATCTAAGTCCTGGGGCCAGTTCAACTGCTGCCGCTGTAACAAATGTGTAAGCCTACCAGAAACAGCTGGTGTCAGATCCTAGATATTCCTAGAAAGCATGGCGTGATCCACAACAGAGAATTTTTTAGTCAAAATGCTGAGCACAATTTCTGGAAAATTGCCAAAATTTAAATACAATCTCACATAGATGAAGGAATATGGCATAGTGTTAGTGTTGTGTTACAGCCTTATATTAGAATACTCCCAATGACTATATAAGAAAGAAGTATTTTAGGATAGGTTCATAAATTAGGCCTAATTTGGTATTTGTCACAATAATCCATGGGTGTTTGTAGGATTTCTGTAGGCCTGGCTGTGGGTGGAGTTTGTTTTTATTGTTTAAATCAACTACAAATATGCCATTTTCATTTTATTGTGTACTCACTGGCTGAACACAGAAAGCTGTTCAAGCTGGTTAAACACACAGGAATACCGAAACATAAAAACGTCATATTCTCATGGATTTATTTTGCCTTCTCTTGACAGTGATCTGTAAATCTGCTTGCAGAACTAGTCAGCATGCACAAGCTGATTTCTGAAGTGTTACCACTTCAGATTTTCAGATTTTATAGCTTGTAAAAACATTTATTTTCATGTCAAACCAGTTGTTGACTGAACTTCTTCTCCCTCTTAACTAATCTCTGTGCATGCGCTTTGAACCAGGCATACATACCTTAAAGTAGCATGAGCTACAATAGGGCTGGGCTGATGTATATCATTATACACCTAAGAACACCGCTCTGATTTACAGGGCAAGCATTCAACCATAAAACTATGACATAGTTCAGTGCATTGTTTTAGTGAACTAAAGAGACTCTCTGCATACCTGATTGCCTGTGGGCATTAGAGATTTCCCAGGATTTATCAAAGGATTCCATATTTGATGGGCACATTAGTGCTGACCATGATATATAAATACCATGATCATACTGTGACCAAATTCCCCTCTTAACTGATAACCAAATATGTGGATCCATACCGGAAATCATTTGTGTGGTGTGGTGTTTTAAGTATCTGATTGGGATTTTGAGAAAATGGCTGCTAACGTTTAAGTATATAAGTCTGTGGTAACTGACTTAAAGCTATTTATAATTGATAACCATTTCTGACTTCTGAATTCTGTTAGCTTATCATATCTGCCCTTAGTTTGACCCTGAGCAGGGAAAATGACCATAAAGGAAACAGCAGGGTAAATGACCATAAATTCTGATAACTCTCCTGACCATTAGCAGAGTTTCTCTGATAATAGGAGAAAATAGGCCAAAATATACACCAAAAAATTTTGGTGTGAATATACTATGAAGTTGGGTTTTTTTTTTTTTATTCATTCCCTCAAATCAACCATATTGGTTGTAAAATAGGACATGTACTGCTAGCTTGGACATTGTCTTACTTTGATTTGATAGCTTTGTGTATGTGGTTTAGAAACTCATATAGTGCAAGCGTTTGTTCTAATTTCAGATGTCATGTCTGAAGATCACTGATCTTCAAAGTGAACAGCAGTCCACAGAACCCCCTCACCCCTCTTGATTTTCCAAAATTAAACATAGGGTTTTCTGGAAGTCTCTGCTCTCTATACTTAATTAAAAAGCTGAACAAATAACCCCTGCCAATTTTCACACTGAAGCATACCAGGCCAATTACTGGAATATCTGAGTCTGAAAGTACAAAAATTGCCAAATGCTTAACTCCCCATTCCAGATAATTTCCCCACACTGGCTCAAAGGGTTTGGGTTTTCTCCTCTGGAGAATGTCCATTTTGAAACACTGTGACATACTGATTGTAAGTGGTGCTCTATAATATTTACTATATTTATTGGTCTATTAATCTCTGCTGTGTTTAAATATGGGACATAAGCACAGAAAGCACACACACAAAATAACCTGCAACACACCGATGACTGTAGGAAATTGAAAGATGTTTAATATAGCTATGTCTCCTCAGTACACAAGCTCACTTGACATGGTGGTTGATAGCCTGGAGACCAGCAGGATGCAGTGCACAGTGGAGTTGACATTTTAGGTTTGGCAGAAGCTCAAGTAATGTTCTCAGTCCAATATAAATAAGGGACATGGATCAACAGAGGGACAGGGTACCCCAGGTCACCCCCCCCCACTCCTCACTGGTCCTCCAGCAGGTCTCCTTCACTGGCAGTGGCCCTCCAGCAGGTGCTTGGGCACGTCAGCGTGTGGAACACCCAGCACTACAAAGCTGCACTGCATTGTCTGAAAAATGAAGATGAGAACACTATAACAGTGTGTTGCAATTAGAGAGCCAAGAGAAAAAAGTGTTTTCAATTCATTGCCAATAAATTTAAATGAAGACAAGCATAGTCAGATGTGCACAAGCCCAGCAACGCACATATATATACAAACACACACACCGATCAGCCATAACATTATGACCATCTGCCTAATATTGTGTAGGTCCCCCTTTTGCTGCCAAAACAGCCCTGACCCGTCGAGGCATGGAGTCCACTAGACCTCTGAAGGTGTGCTGTGGTATCTGGCACCGAGACATTAGCAGCAGATCCTTTAAGTCCTGTAAATTGTGAGGTGGGGCCTCCATGGATCGGACTTGTTTGTCCAGCACATCCCACAGATGCTTGATTGGATTGAGATCTGGGGAATCTGGAGCCCAAGTTAAACCCCAATGAGTACACGTTGTTGTGTTCCGCAAACCATTCCTGAACCATTTTTGCTTTTGCTTTGTAGCAGGGTGTATTATCCTGCTGAAAGAGGCCACTGGCATCAGGGAATACCGTTTCCATGAAAGGGTGTACATGGTCTGCAACAATACTTAGGTAGGTGGTATGTATCGAAGTAACACCCACATGAATGACAGGACCCAAAGTTTCCCAGCATAACATTGCCCAAAGCATCACACTGCCTCTGCCAGCTTGCCTTCTTCCCATAGTGCATCCTGGTGCCAAGTGTTCCCCAGGTAAGCGACGCACACGCACCCGGCCATCTACGTGATATAAAATAAAATGTGATTCATCAGACCAGGTCACCTTCTTCCATTGCTCTGTAGTCCAGTTCCGATTCTCACGTACCCATTGTTGGCGCTTTCGGCAGTGGACAGGGGTCAGCATGACTGGTCTGCAGCTATGCTGCCCCATACGCAACAATGCACTGTGTGTTCTGAAACCTTCCTATCAGAACCAGAATTAACTTTTTCAGCTATTGTTGGATCGGATCACACGGGCCAGCCTTCGCTCCCCACGTGCATCAATGAGCCTTGGCCCTGTTGCCGGTTCACCGCTTTTCCTTCCTTGGACCACTTTTCATAGGTACGGACTGCTGCAGACCAGGAACACCTCACAAGAGCTGCAGTTTCGGTGATGCTCTGACCCAGTCGTCTAGCCATCACAATTTGGCCCTTGTCAAAGTCACTCAAATCCTCACGCTTGCCCATTTTTCCTGCTTCTAACACATCAACTTGGAGGACAAAACGTTCGCTGGCTGCCTAATATATCCCACCCACTGAAGGTGCCATGATAACAAGATAATCAGTGTTATTCATGTTACATTCATGTTATGGCTGATCAGTGTATATAGTCTATTATTTTTGGGGTCGATGCCGATTAAATTGAATGAACACGAAAAATAACAGTAAAACGAAAATGCAATTCAAGAAAAACGCGTCGCGGACAAATGAAGTTAGAAACAAATTCAAGAATCAGTTCTCTGTGGCGTTTCATAGCAAGAAAAATGTCAATAGTTGATTGCCCCAAAGGCAAGATATGCAGCGCAAGGGGGTAGGCGTGCAACACCTCCTGAAGATGCATTGGGTCCTAGAATGGAGCACATCTGACAGACCGCTCCAAGTATAGTTTGAGCGTACACATCAATTAGGCTATTTTTATCCACATTTTCCGGTCTGCCTGGAAGTTCATGGATTTCCCGGGAAATGTAGAGATTTCCCATTTCGCCGGTAAATGTATACATTTCCCGGGAAATGTAGCCTATCGAGTTCCCGTTTTTACACATTTACCATAACATATACATAACAAACTGATCATACATTTTACGTATAAAATATTGATCTATAAAGTAACTTGTACAGCTGTGAAATAAATGCAATGGACTAAAATACAGGGGGTCCTCGACTTATGAACGAGTTCCGTTCCTACGACTTGTCGTAAGTCGATTTTCGACGCAAGTCAGAATTTATACCTAAATTATACCTAAGTTAACACCTTAAGTCACTCACACTGTACACACAACACATGAAGGACATATAAAATACAGTAATTAAATGAAACAGTAATAAAAAAAAGAGAGAACAATTTCTTAGCTTTATTTCCGTGGTCGTATTTACGAACCAAACTGCTTAGGTCGAAACTAGGTTTTTTAAATAATTTATGGGAGTGCGTCGTAACCACGAAACGACGTAACTCGAGACCGTCGAAATCCGAGGAACCCCTGTACAATATTTCCCTCTGAAATGTAGTGGAGTGGAAGTATAAAGTAGCAGAAAATGTAATGGATACCTCTAAATTGCACAGTACTTGAGTAAAAGTACTTGGTTACATTCCACCACTTAACCAGGTATTCTCTACTCTATCAAGCTAGATATGAGATTCATGGTACAGATTTGTTCCATTTCCGAACCATTATTTCAATGGATTGAACTGTAACCAGAGACATCTTTTTCTTGCTTAGCAAAACATGTAATCTTTAGCAATATTTCGCTGTTAATGTTATAAAGTTAACGGTCACAAACAGTAGGGCTCACTGCTGCCGAGTCAAGAGATGCACCTCTGCCATCAACGTTCAGGGCAATCTTTCTTTTTCCTTTTACCTGCGAGTCCTGAACAGGCCGTGTCCACCAAAGCGTATTTTTGTTCATCCGGCGTATTTTTCTCATTGTTTTCAATGGGAACATAGTGTTTTTGCATGCCTATAAAATATGCCGGGAGCGTATCAGGAGCTGAGCGTTTTTCAGCGCTAAGCATACAAGAACCGGAGTTATTCTCGCCGAAAGTTGAACAATTTTCAACTTCTAAAATATGCTACTCATCACTGTCACTTTGTGCTCAGCTATCCAGTCGTGCTGAAGAAGGGATGGGACAGGCTGCACACCACAGGCTAGTTCTTCTGGATTTGCCTGTGTTGCTAGCGATAGTGATACATCGTTTGCCAGTTTGCAATACAGTTCTTAGTGAAAGGTGATTTACTACATGCATCTGTTGACTTTTTTCGCTAATAGAATGCTTCTGGCAAGGCACTGATTAGCTGATTAACGTCAGATAGCAACATAGGATGACTGTTGCGACTTCTAACGTTAAGATCGTGTCGATGGGTATATCCGAACATGGTGTAGTGAACTCGGAACAAATTTGTCATTCATTTCAAGGAGAATATGAGTTACCACACGCATCCGTCGTATTGAAACACCAAATAAAATACCTTTATTCAATGGTAGAGAAACAAACAAAAAAGCAATTCATTCTGTTTTAAATGTTACATGCATGTACTACGCCGTGCTATGCGGTGGAAAAACTGCCATGCCTTCCCCTTCCTTCCACACCTTCCCTCCAGTACACATCTTTCTGCTCTTTAACCTTTCCTTTGGTCAATCCCAGACCCATCTTTATTATTTTGCAGCAAATTTCTTACTTATAATCTCAATTTACCTTTATCACAAAGGCTAAAGCATAGTTTCATGTGTGGCTACCGATGGCTATTCAGGTCATATCCCAACTACATAGAGCTGTCGAAGAGGTGAAAAATTTTATTGTACAGTATTGGCAAAAGTATTTTTCTCTCAAGAACAGGATTTAAATGTATCATTGTATATCGTAGGTTTTATCAAGGCTACTTTTAAATAACAGGGTTACAACTACATAAAAAAAAAAAAAAAAAAAAAACAAAACAAACAACAACAACAAAAACTAATGGATCTATACAAATAGGTAATAATCCTATAAATTATACATACACTAATGCGCGCACACACACACACATATATATTAGGTTTAGGGGGCAATCACTTTTTCACACAGGGCCATGTAGGTTTGTATTTTTTCTCCCTTAATAATAAAAACCTTCATTTAAAAACTGCATTTTGTGTTTACTTGTGTTGTCTTTGACTAATATTTAAATGTGTTTGATGATGTGAAACATTTAAGTATGACAAACATGCAAAAAAAAAAAAGAAATCAGGAATTGATTCGCACAGCATGTTACAGCAGATTAATAAATGCTGTACAATTCTCATGGCCATAGATAAGGCCATTGGCCCGACGGCCATTAATTGTATAGCTTACATGGAATGAGCTCACCTTGGCATTCGGAGATTTCTGCAGCCCACACTGGAATGGGTCAATATTAGGAGTGTTCTTACACACAGTCTGTCCCACTGTTACTGTCATGGTGTACTTCACTCTTGCAGGGGGGTAAATCTGAGGTTCAAAAACAGATGAAAGTTGGCAGTTGACCAGTCATTTACCAATGCCAACCACAAGAGAGATGTCAACCTTCAAGTATGGTGTAATACACCTTATGTGTGCTGAGCTGTCAGTAATAATCACACAGACATCTCCTTCAGAGCAGTTTATAATGAAAAGGCCCTGTGGAGCAGAGGCAAAGCCAGAAGCTCAATGGAGTTCTCTGCTTAGCTCATGAAGCAGTGCAGGTGGTTTCTATGTAGTCTGTGGCATACAGTTTAAGAGCCTGAATGGAACAGGAATGGTGAATGAATAGAGCAGTATATACACATACTCCTTCAACCCTTTCAACCATGGCATGTTTTTGAATGTTATACTCTACCCAAACTGTAGGCGTGTACTCAGCGATCCACACATGGCATATTCCACTTAATTTAGAATATGTTATCTTGAGTCCTGGCCATGACAAAAGATTTCTCATCTGAGTTCTAGGAGGCAAAATTATTTATGTTCACTGACAATAAGTGCTTTCTGAAATGTTCATCAAAAAGTATACAACTCCATTCACGTGTCTCATCAGATACTATTAGTGTTGGGTCTTTGGAATATCTGCATCAAAGAACCACCTCAGTTAGACATTCAATCGCGGTGTAATGTGGACAAAAAAAATACATGGACTGTGAGACCATGGCAGCCGACCGTGGTCTCCAGGATGGCACTGAGCAGCTAGTAGTGGGTGGTTCCGGGTAAACAGGATTCTGGGCTGCATTCCAATACTTTTTCTTGTCTCCTCCTTTCCTCCACTCGTTTCCTCCCCTGCTTTCCTACCCCGGAAATATGCCTGAAATATGTGGAGGAAAGGAGGGGAGGAAATAAGTGGAGGGCTGCATTCCAATACTTTTTCTCTTCTCCTTCTTTCCTTCACTTGTTTCCTCCCCTCCTTTCCTACCCTGGAAGTATGCAAGATCTATGTGGAGTAAAGGAGGGGAGGAAACGAGTGGAGGAAAGGAGGAAAGGAGGAGATGAACCGAAAATTGGTACAGCTAATGGAATCTAATGGATAACGTCAAAGTTGATCAATTTTACATTGGTAAAATTACCATTCATATCTGAAAAATAGTGAATATATCGCGGCAATGTGGATATGTTCGAAAACGCAAAAAAAGAAAAGTTTTCCCATCAATGTAAATTACCCGATTACTGTTTAATGTTCTGGCACTTATACTTAAGTGTTGGTAAATCCCTTGTCATGTTTTAGAAATTTTCGATGGTGAAATATTCAGTGGGATGGTCTTTTAATCTGAGCACAGTGATGTCACCCAAGAATGTGAAAAGACTTCCGTGGTAGAATACATCAATTTCCTCCTTTCTCGTCTCCTCCTGACATTTGTATTTTAATACATGAAAAGGGCTGGTATCCTTGGAGTCAGTCGAAATTATTACTTTATCAATAGCCGACGTCGACTTTGATGACGGGCGAATCGGATTAGCTGTTCCAATTTTCGATTCATCTCCTCCTTTCTTCCACTTGTTTCCTCAACGTATTTCCAGCATATTTCCGGGGTAGGAAAGGAGGGGAGGAAACGAGCGGAGGAAAGGAGGAGACGAGAAAAAGTATTTGAACGCAGCCACAGTATCCTTCATTTGGAGGAAAGGAGGAGATGAGAAAGGAGGACAGGAAGAGGCAAGATTTCGTTTTGGAACAGTGGAGGGAAGGAGGACACAGGCTGCGTTCCAATACTTTTTCTCATCTCCTCTTTTCCAAATTTGAGTATTGGAACACAGCCTTCGTTTTGGAACAGTGAAAGAAAGGAGGACACATAATCAGTTTCCGGGGCACGGAGGAAAGGAGGAGATGAATTTGAGTATTGGAACGCAGCCCTGGACGCCAATGTTCCAAGGGACCTTTGTTTTTTTTTTTTTTTTTTTATTTATTTAGACACAGAAATACTAATACCAATAATGGTAATAATAAAGTAAAGCAAACAAATTACAAAGAAAAGTTCCAATAATAACCAAACTATTTAAAGTCAAACTTAAATCAACTGAAATTAAGGAACTGCTCTCAGATGCAGCATGCTACTTCCAATAGCTTAGCTTGCTCTCCCATAATGTTAATGCTGACCCACTTTATTTATTCAGCCACCCACACTTCCCCACTGAGTCCTGGGGGCCTTCAACCCATTTACAAATGGTTCCCTCCTCCAAACTCCCACAAGAGACTCAGTAGGAACGCAGAATGGGGATGTTGTCAGGGCACGCGCTTCCTTTGACACACACGCCCCCCCCCCAGCAGTTGGCTTCTCCACTCGCAACGCAAACCGAAGACAGAAACAACAAACTAGACAAAGCAAGTACATTTTAACTGAACAGAAAACCAAAGTCATTTTAGTAAACGTAATACAATGGTAATGATCGAGTCCGGGTTTGATTTACTTAAACAGGAACAAAAAAGTAAACAAGTAACAGTCACAAGTGATAACAAACGAATAACATGTAGGTAACCGGCTAGCACTGAGCAAGGTACACTTTGTACGCCTGAGTACACTCGCCCCGCATAGAAAATTACCCGAAAATGCTTTTAGGGACAGTGGGGAAGCATTTTTTAGCTTTTCCACATTAACTATACATGCTTCGATAAACTTCATTTTTAAAAACATGTTGTTATTAAAACACAACAAATTATGTTTTCCATTACAGTGGACGGACATGTGTGATGGCAGACTGTATTCCGTTAGGGCGAACTCACCTGTGTAATGGCGGACTGCACAGAGATGAGTTTGAAGGCGTAGGAATAGTCCTGAATGTGATTGTAAGAAGAAATGGCGTACTCCGCTTCTCTGAGCACCTCTGGGTCACTGTAGCTGACAGCGAAGCCGTCTACACTTGCAAAGGCGGTCACCAAAGTGACAGCGAGTAGGAGTCTGGTGAAGGCAGCCATGGCTGTTTGTCTCAGGCTGGCAGAGAAATAATAGGCCTGAGCCAAAGCAGACAGTGTATTTAAATATCGCCTGATTCGGTCGAGCAGGTACATGACAGCTTGGAAGCAATGAAACGGTCAACTTCAGCAATTTCAGACACATAACACATTACATAGATTCAGGGAAATAGATGCATAAGATGATACCGAAATCATAAGTAGCCATGTGGCAGTCAGTATTTAAGATATCCTGGTAAGATAGTTTGCTATAGCAACCTGATGAGCTGGAAGCTGCATTCTTCAATTTGAAAGTAAAAAATAATAGTAATGTTTGGTTTCTGCTGCCTCAAACCTTTCTGCTGATCTAATTTCAACTAATTTGAACAGTTGCAGTTTGGTGCTATTCTTTAAATTAAACTAGTTACCACTAGATGGGTACCAGTGTAGCAGGTTAGTAGTGTCAGTTTCAATTATCCAGCCAAGGTAAACTCTTGCACGAAAAAGATACAAATCGCAAAAAATGTCAGTGTTTTTATTCATGGATTCAGGTACAGACACATCTAAATAACTTTTCGTATGTGAAACTATACCCATTAAGCCATTAGGATAATCTTTTGTGTGACTATCCACTGCCGGAACAAACTTATGATTATCATGGAACTGACAATTTACTGCTGCACATAACTTATTCGGAAGCTGTTTTCCTGGTGCATTGTGCTGATTACAACTCCACATCGGAGTAATGCCACCATTGCAGTTACAAATTATAGCGATCAACCGAGAGAAAACCTTGTATTTAGCTTCAAAACCTTTTTTCTCATGATATGTCTGTGGTAGGTTTGGGAATAGGTTCAGAGTAGAAAGCTCAGTACGCACAGCGTGTACTATGTAAACTAAATATTCTATGTAAATTTGCATTTTAAACCTTCGTTATTACAAACTCAGTTCGTAAATGTGGCTCTCTAGTTTACTCTCTGCGAACTGATTTTATTTTACAGTCCTTGACTACCAATTACATTGAACAATAAAATAAAACAGCAGTTTCCAAGGGCGGAAACAGGAAAACAACACTGAACACAGCTTGAACCACCGTCAGCGATTGACATAAGATGACAATTGAGATAACAACCCAATTGTACGAGATAGCAATCCAAATGCAAACATACGGACAGTTTATTGTAACCCGAAACAAGCAACAAACAATCGTCCAAAACAGTTACTTTTAATCGGTTGTTAATATTATTAAAAATAGTTGCTAGGTTTGTTGTCTACATTGTCGGTTACAACAGCCTTTTAATGCGTGATTCGGGCATGGCCTGTCTTTCAGTGTCTGGAATGCATGCGATGCGATGCATATCTCCTTTTGCATCACGGCGTCATCTGTTATTGCATTTCGTTCATGCGTATATTTTTTCCAAATGTAGAACAAGGCAGGCCAGTACCTTACATGCCGTTGTTTGGGTATGCTTCTAGGGCTGCGTTCCGATACTCAAATTTGTCTCCTCCTTTCCTCCGTGCCCCGGAAACTGATATGTGTCCTCCTTCCCTCCACTGTTCCAAAACGAAATCTCGTCTCTTCCTTTCATCCTTCCTCGTTTCCTCCAAACGAAGGATACATCGATGTATCCTACGGCGGAAGTATTTTCACATTCCTGGGTGACATCATTGTGCTCACAACCAGTCAGATTAAAAGACCATCCCACTGAATATTTCACCATCGAAAAGTTCTAAAACATGACAAGGGATTTACCAATATTGAAGGACTGTTTCCAGAACAGTAAACAGTAATCCGAGAATTTACAATAATGGGAAAACGACGCTTTTGAGAGAGGAATGGTAATTTTACCAATGTAAAATTGAGCAAGTTCGTTGCGGTAGGTTTATTCATTCCTTATACAAATTTTTATGTTACATCATGAGCAGAATACGAGAAACTGACATTTGTATTTTCATACATGAAAAGGGCTGGCAGCGTTACAGAAGTGTGACTGGCTTTGGTATCATCGGAGTCAGTCGAAATTATTACTTCATCAATAGCCGACGTCGACTTTGGTGACGGGTGAATCGGATTAGCTGTTCCAATTTTCAATTCATCTCCTCCTTTCCTCCACATATTTCTGGGGTAGGAAAGGAGGGGGCGAGATTTCGTTTTGGAACAGTGGAGGGAAGGAGGACACAATCAGTTTCCGGATGAAAGGAGGGGAGGAAAGGAGGAGACAAATTTGAGTATTGGAACGCAGTCTAGGTCACATGACTGACACTTCAAACATGAGGTTCCACACTGAGGTAGCTTGAAGACTCCCTGTTTGAAATATGTTGCTGAATGAGCTCGTTCAAAGGGTGAGCAACCTCTATACACTGCAGCGCAGCAAATGGAGATTAATTAACCTAGTTATGTAGCTACAAGTTTCAGGAATTCATGGCTACCTATGCACAGCTATAAATCTAGACTAACAAAGTGACAGTTAAAGGTAAAATTATTAACTCCTAAATAGAATTCCCAAATGTAAAGAATGTCATCCAGCCTATTTAATTGTCAATAACAGAAATAATTAAACTGTTTGTCATCAATCTGGCTTCACACACAGCAAGATCAAATAAAACAGTGAGTGAACTGGTTGGTTAATTGAACTACAATGGCACATTCTTTCTGAAACACATGTAAGGGCCCCCCCAGCTGGTGAGAAAATGAGTTTTTTTGGAGGATGTACTTGTGAGCTCTGGAACAGCAGTTTCAAATTTTTTTTAAATTTCTCATTCATTGTCATACCTTTTCCAGCAAAATGCAGTCTTGTCTCTGTATTCATAAAGCATAAGGCAGTCCTTGTGTCTGTATTCATAAGGCATTTTAGTGCAGCAGCTGACTCGTTCAATGCAATCTGACTGGTTTTGTGTGAGAGGAGCTCTATCCATTGTGCTACTGAAGAGGAGAAAAAGAAACAGCATTTTGGTATTTCCAGATTCTGCAGGTTTCAGGTTCCCACTGTAGCCTGAAGGGGGCAATATACTTACTCATGAACTTCGGCAGGTGCTTATTGTGTGATATTAAAACAAATCCCTGTATTGAGTTTGCACACTGTTGCCGAACTGGCCAAATATTACCAGATTTATTTGAATAGGTGTTACCAGTAACACGTCAGTAAAATGAGCAAGAGCACTACACAAAGAATACACACATTTGCTTTTGCTGACATGTTCAGTTCTTTTCGTTTGGAATCTACCCCCAGTTTTACAGCAGAAGCACAGCCCAGGTCTTCAACAGCTAGAACAATCCAAGCACTGCAAACATACTGCCATGTCATAGCAGGAAATCACACAAGTCAAGGATGATTCCATTGTAGTTTATTGTTTTTCAAATCCTCTCTTCATGTATTAGCCAGCTACAGACTGTAGAGGGCTTTACAAGTATCCCATATATGTACCATGAAGTGTTCCTACCATTTCACCTCTGACTAAATATACATAGAACTTAATTGCACTAGTTGACGTACATTTAACGCACATCTGTTTTCCCTTTTCTTTAACACTGAACCAGGTGGTGGTCTGTGGCTGACAGGCAGAAAGCAGACTTTTCCCACACAGACTAATTATACTCTGAGGAATGTCCTTTCCATCACAATAAAAAAAAACCT
>JAFBMS010000108.1:0-125000 GCA_019788955.1 Albula glossodonta | reverse complement strand
AGAAGAGTGAAACTGCAGGGGCAATGCTCAACACTCTCATCATGCAGTACGTGTGTAAAAGAATCAAAGCAGAAAGAAGTCAGGCTTCCAAAAGCCGAATATACTGTTCATGTACATTCCAAAAGTAACAGTTTTGCTTTTATGATTTTTCAGATGATCACAGCCACAAACATATTTTTCCAACATGGTTTGTGGACATACAAAAATTGATCAATATGTATTAATAATAATAATATACACCCTGTACCCATGAATAAAAAAGCCAGAGTATAATCATTATTATTTTTATTATGATTATTATATTCATTCATAGTAATGCCACTAATAATTAATAAAAATTACAATGTCTGTTTACAGGATTTCAGAATGGAATGATTTTCCACACAGAGAAATGTTTCATAGCGATGTCATTTGGAGTATATTACATACATACATAACATACAAATTATAAGCAGCAAGCAGTAAATGCATTTTCTACTGATAATAAAGACTGTCTACATTTTCTACTGATAATAAAGACTGTCTACATTTTCTACTGATAATAAAGACTGTCTACATTTTCTACTGATAATGAAGACTGTCTACATTTTCTGCTGATAATGAAGACTGTCTACATTTTCTACTGATAATGAAGACTGTCTACATTTTCTACTGATAATGAAGACTGTCTACATTTTCTACTGATAATGAAGACTGTCTACATTTTCTACTGATAATAAAGACTGTCTACATTTTCTGCTGATAATGAAGACTGTCTACATTTTCTACTGATAATAAAGACTGTCTACATTTTCTACTGATAATGAAGACTGTCTACATTTTCTACTGATAATTAAGACTGTCTACATTTTCTACTGATAATAAAGACTGTCTACATTTTCTGCTGATAATTAAGACTGTCTACATTTCCTGCTGATAATGAAGGATTTCTATGTGTGCTGTTTTTCTTAAGTAGTGATCATAGGTATAATCTGAGTTACCTTTCAGTACATAAAGGTGTCTGATCTCAGTTTTGCACATTTATGATCTAAACTACACTTGTGAATGAAAATCCCTTTTTTGATGTCCATAATAGTTTATTTTCTTGCAAATGTCCATTAATTATATGACCTCTGCTATTTTAAATACTCACTCAGGGCAGCTTCCACCAGCAGAGGAGCGGATTCTTGGGATTCATCACTGAGGCCAGAATCATTGACAGCTTGCACACGGAAGGTGTAGGTTTCTCCCCCGGTCAACCCATGGACCACAAACCTACCAAAATAATTGAAACATACATATGAATCATGTGCATGTTTGTACACTAATGCCACTTATGATAATCACTGTGGATTTTGATGATAATCACAGATGCCTGAAACATATAGAATACCTGGTGTGTTTATACGGCTTGTGGTTACATGGTACCCATGTCTTTGTTCCTGCTGCACAGGCATCGATGTAGTAACCAATGAGCTTGTTGGGGTTTTTAGGGGGATCCCACTGTACAAATGCCGATGTTCTTGAGTTCCTTGTTGCAACTACTTGGCCAGGGGCTGAGGGAACACCTGCATGAACATGAAACAAACTGAGTTTACAACACAAAAAACATATTTGGGGGTGGCCAAAAATTGAAACAATGTAGGAATACCAAGTGACTAATTAGGAGTAAGGGCAACCCTTCTCCCTCAAAACAGTCTCAGTCCTTCTTGGAATACAGTCATACAAGTTCTGAACTGTATGCAGGAGGATACTAGACCATTCTTCAAGAAGGAAAGCTTCCTGTTTTTTGATGGATGAAGGAGGTGTGAGTCTACTCTGCACTACAGAACATGGAATAATCAGTGATTTTTGTATCTGGAAGGCATTATGAAAGTACTCAGTACAGGGGCATTAATGATTTAGTGCAAATGATTTGGTGCAAAACAGACAGTGGTCTCAGAATATTTTAATTTGGTTTGCTTAAATAACAGCCAAATTATTTCATAATCAATGGGCTTTGATATATATAAAAGAGGCTTCAGAGCCATTTTCCCCCAGTCCAAATGAAGGATCCTATCCAGGTGAAGGTAAAAAGAGAAAAATGACCCATCAAATCACATCACTTTCTTCCACGGCTCAGAAGTCCAGGTTTTGTGCTCTTTACTCCAGGTTATGTGTTGTAGTGCACTGACCTTGGTTACAAGAGGTTTCTGAATGGCAGCAATACCTTGAATATTAGTTTTGTGCAGCACACGCCTCACAGTCTTTTAGACCGGGTTAAAGAGATGTACCTTTAGTTCTATGGTCATTTTTGAAGCCCCCCCCCCCCACCCACCATCTGCACCCCAACTATCAGGCAATAAACCAATCATGTTTCATCACCTTTAGAAACAGACAAGGTTTGTGCTTTGGCTTATTGCTGTTTTAATGGTGTTGTGCCTTAAATGGAAGACAGAGTAGATTCAGTGCAGAGGAAAGAGACCTGTTCTTGTGTGGGATGAAAGTCAGTGAGCTGAGAAATTACAGAAAAAGTAGGCAGCTCCCTGAGTTGAAGCAATGCTATCCTTATCTCCTGTGATGTAACACTTCCAAATGCAATATTCACTGGACTAACAAACAATTACCCAGCCTACACCCCCACCATCCCCTACAATTGTTGGGCCAATTGTTGCTGTGGATCTCTGGCCATGGCCAGTAACTGTGAGGCTGCAATACAAACACCCAACCTCAGAGCTCCCAGGTGAACACTCTACCCGGTGAGCCACTTGGAAGTCTTGTAAAGGGCGGAGGCATCATGAGCTAAAATAAGGCATAGCACCCATTGTGCCGAGTGCGAGACAGAGCCCAGAATCTGTTGACCGTTTCTTGAACAGGTCTGACTCCCAGCTCCAAAGCCCAGTGTTTAAATCGTGTTCGCACACTATTGCCCAGAGAAGCTGGACATGCAGATCTTTTGTATTTGTTAAAATGTGCAAGTGATTAACAGCTAAATACTACTTCACATATTTTGGATGTCATAGTGCCTTATTCAAACATTACTAGCACTCTGTTTTTCTACATTAACTTCAGTGACAGCTTTTTTTGCAGTTTTCTCATATGTCCATAGGGAATGAGAAAGGTACCTTCTACAGTTTAAACTGCCTTTGTGAAAGTGTAAGTTAGTCAATGTTTATCAGACAGCATTATGTGAAGATTACAGAGCCAGCTGTTTGAGAGGAAGTCAGTGAAACAAAGAAACTGCACTCAAACACGTGAGAAGTAGAATGGTGAATTTAGTGGAAAAAAAATTTATTAACTATTAATTTTAAACCAAAAAAATAAACAAAATAAAGTGCTACTCAGATTTAAATTTAAATGAGTGTGAAATATTTGTTTTGTGAATGTATTAGTTTGTTTTGAATGCCTGTTATGCATCGTTCATGTATAAATAAAGTTACGAATAAGTTCATGAAAAAAGTTACGTACCAAGAGGGCTTTCACTGCCTGTAAAGAACATGTGACAGAATTGTGTTTATTGAGTAAACATATGAATGGCAGTGAAATAAGTGCTCCATATTGAGGAGCGCTCACAGGCCCTTACCCTGCGGCTCTTGCTTCTTGATGGGTCCTGCAGGTGCGGAAGCCTCACTTGTGCCGTACTTGTTGACGGTGAACACACGGAACAGGTACTGTTTCCCATCCTCCAGGTCAAACACAGGGTAGCGAGGGGACTTCAACAGCACCCCAGTGTTCAACCGCTGCCACGCCCCACTGTCAGCCACGGACTGCAGGGGGTGGAGAACAGCATGAGCGTTAGGGCTGCCAGTCCATCAATACAGCTTAGTTTCTGTGAAGGCATATGCCGTTCATGACTCACAATCCAGACAGACTATGGCCAGGACCCAGTCAAATGACTGAATATAGTTGTGATATGCAATTCAGTCACAATTTGTCTCAAGAAAATGTTGAATTTGTTGAGAAATGTTGAATATTTTTTATTTTATTGGGCACAGGTAAACATGACCTTAGGACTGTGATACTGTCATTCTAGAATGTAACACACTTTAAAAGGTTAAAATCTGTACTGATTGAACTACACATGCACACAAAAATTGAAAGAATAGAATCATTTGTGATGTTTTGGGTCACTATTTGCAGTCCATTTTTATTCATTTAAAATCCTAAATTAAATCCCCCTTCATCTCTTTTTTTCTAGGCCTGAAGAGGTGATATGCTGTGAATCCCTCCTTGAATTTAGCTGCTTAAACTCTTCCAGAGGCTCTTTATCTCGCTGACACTGAGACGCTCACACCCTGCACTGGAGATAGGTGGGTTAAATCACAAGAGAACTTACAGGCAGAATGTTAGTCACACACCTTTTCTATCAGGTACCACACAGGCTCGCGTCCGCGGGGGTGGGGTGGATCCCAGCTAAGAACAATGAATGAATTGTTTGTTTCTGAAGCATGGAGGTTTGTCGGGGGTCCCGGTATCTTCACATGACCTGCAGGGGTAAATGCATGAGAGAGACCCAGAATACCAAAGTGCTGCCTAACCATCTAAACACCACTGACATTTACAATGTGTGTTTGCCTTAGCCTAGCTAACAATTTACAGTCACACAGCCTTCTCATTTTTACGGCCATAACTGTGCTCTATTGAACATTATAACGTGTAAATACTGCACAAAACTCAATTATGGGCCTGCTGTCCAGCTGGTGGTGGTTATTTGTGAATTGTGCAGAGGCAATAGGCTGCACAGTGACAGTGTCACACATTTGTGAATCAATGTTACGAGCAAACATTTAATTAAAAGCAGTAACCACAATTTTTTAATTAAAGATTGCATGCATTGTTAAGAGGAAAAAGCAGTGTTTGTACCTAAGTGACATTACTACTTAATTACTAGCATACACTACCTTCCAGGTCATCTTGATGAAGAACAATTTCACGGCTTCCACCAAGCTTAATAACTGATACAACAGAAAGACAGAAGTGAGACATGGTTCTGTATTTTGTAGCTATGTTATGCTACAAAGCAGTTGAAATTAGAGATGAAAATATTTTCAAGACTGTTCAGAATGGCAGCAACAGAAGAATAACATATAACAAGCGATCTTTTTAATACATAGAGCACTCAGGAGTCTTTGGCGCTTTTGATGAAGATGAACCAAAGAAGACTGAAATAATGACAGAGAAAAAGCTGTATTATTTACTCAAACATTTAGGAAATTGTTATCCTTTTATTTTTTCTCAGAAACATAGGTGATTATAGTACTAGTTACAGCCTGCCCTGGCAAAGATAACGTCACTGAGCCGTTTCCTATAAAATATCATGAAGCTTTGTGAGGAAACAACGTTTAACAACAAGGTGGACAACACTTTCGTTATCTGTCTGACACATGCTTAGATTAGTTTAATCTTTCTAATTTATTGCCTGTTTGATTATATCACCCGGTCCATTTAAACCTCACCCTAACCTCCCATTCATTTACATGAATTTCACCATGGAACATCCTTAGAAATGTACCTCCAGAACATATACAAACCCATCAACACAGAATTTTATACAACATATTTTGCCAAGCTGCCATTGTTGTTTAAAATATATAGTATAAAATATGTATTTGCTTAAAATAAAATATATATTTGCTTATTTCCAATTAATTATAATTTTGATTCATGTACAGTATGTCCTGGCTTGTCAGATAGTACATAACATTACTAGCACAATTTAGGAATGTTTCACTGTTGCAGTAATATAATGTGTGTAGGCATTTGACCTCTAGACTCAATGAAAAGACTGTTTGTTCTCACAAAAGAGGACCTGAATGGATCCATGCAAAATTCGGACAACAGAGCAATTGGAGAATGAGTCCACCTTGTTCACAAAGACACACTAGAGGTAAGGAAGCTATAGGGCTTAGGGCCTCACACAGCGTACCTTGCCTCCTCTCTTCCTCCGCTGGGTCCAGGGCAGCCACGCGGTCCGTGCTGCGGGAGGGCCTGCTGCTGCCGGCGCTGTTCACAGCACGCACGCGGAAGTGGTAGGAGTGGCCCAAGGTCAGGCCGTTCACCGGGTACTTACAGATCTTAACGGGGGAGTCATTGCACTGGACCCACGCCTCTGATCCAGACTCACGCCTCAATAGAAAAGGAGCACAGAGCGTAAGATGGTGATTTCATGAAATCATTACATTTAAAAAAGCCAGTTCATATCAAAACAGCTTGACTCAATTGCTTATAGCTTAATCCATTCATTCTGAAATTCGGCAATAAAGGATTTTCAACCTATGTATATGGAATGAACAATTATATATATGAAACGGTATATATTATATACAGACAGTCTCTGACTTATTATGTTCCAATAAACCCATCACAAGCAGAAACTATCATAAGTTTAAAATGCATTAAGTACACCTAATACACCTGACCTACCGAACATCATTGTCTTGCCTAGCCTAGCCTAGCCTAGCCTAGCCTACCTTATACATGCTTAGGACAGTTACATTAGTCTACAGTTGGGCAAAATCATTAACAGAAAGCCTTTTTAAATAAAGTGTTGAATATCTCATGTAATGTGCTGAATACTGCACTGAAAGTGACAATATCACACCATTGTCATTAGCTTTTATCTGTTCTGTTTTTATATGTTTTGCGTTTGTTGATCTGTAATTTTTAATTGGAAATCACTATTTCTGTGTGTAATATCCCTGTAAACGCATAGCCCTTATTTCAACCTGTTTACTTCTTTTACCTGTTAGGCTTACCTCAGTCATCTACCTCAGTCACCTTTACCTGTTATCTACCTCAGTCATGCTTCTTAATCTTTAACTTTGCAATTGTGTTTAAGGCAATAGTTTCTTGTATCGGCAACTTGTAATTTGTCATGTGCACATTTGTATATGTTTTGATTTTGTGTACTTGTATACCTGAGCATCCTTAAAGTGTTATGTTATCTTATCTTATATCTTGTATATATATATATATACATATATATACACACACACAGTAATATATATATGTATATATATATATATATATACAGTACATATATATATATATGAACATTTATAAATATGGAATGAACTTTTATGTATTAAAACAAGAGTAAACCCTGTTCCTTCCTTTTCATTTTGAGTGCGGCCGGCAAACTTGCAGAACTGAAAAGAACGGCAGAGAAATCACTGTAACGTTACCTCCCGGGGGTGTGTTCGTGCATCATACAGTGTGCAAACCATACCATGGCTTTTGGGGGAACTCACTTTTTTTTTTTTTTTACAAGCATGTAAGCCTAGTTGCTTTATGTCAGGCAGTAATATATTAGTGTGCTCCAAAACCAAAAACTATGAAAATGTTGGATTAACTTGTCATATATCAACATGTTGCTCTTCTTAACATGGACAAACTGCAAAGAATGCAAATGTTAGCATACAACAACAGCAAATAAATTAAAATATGTAATTCTTATTACAAGCAAAACTATGAGAATTAAATGTCAGTTTCACTAACTTCATTTTTTCATACAGCCCTCCCTTGCTCATTTTTATTGATTGCTGGTTGTTTTTGGTGTCAGTGTGTAGTTCTCTAGTGATCTTTTTGTCTTAGCTAAAATATGACATAAGCTATGGCATTAATCATTACTCTTCTAATCTGCATTACAGACTGTGTGTTTGAGCCAGAAAAAAAGACAGCAACCCCAACTACACTAAATGTAGGGGCGGACATCCTGTTTAAATCCCATCAGGCAGCAAATGAAACACCATCTGAAAGCCTCTGACAGCCCTCTCCCTGCATCACTTTATTATTAGCACGTACTATCACTATATCAGTATAAATATCTATCATTTGTGTATTTTTCATTCTGGTTAGCACTTGCATTAGTTGTTTACATCAAACACTTCAGCACCATATATATATATTTTTAGTGGGCTACTGCTTCTTAAAATTATCATCAGCAATAGGATACTTAGTCCTCATCCCATAAGTGACCTTTGCTTGAGTTTCCCAGCTTAAGCACAGCAACTGTGACACATTTCATAAACCACTCAATGTCTCAATGTCATTGGACACATTATGATGTGGCTGGGTGTGTAAAATAAACACAGAGAGTGCCTTTAGACTTTACACATTCTTATACAAATGCTTAAAAGAGGTAAAATACAGGCAAAAATCTTTATTATTTTTGACACCAAGCTCAGTACTGGGAAACTATTCAAAATAGGCATTTAACAGTCTATATTTAACCCTGTATTTAGCAATTAACTTCAGTAAGAAATTAAATAGCCTACAGTGCTCCTAATCTGGCTGGCTGGCTAACTAGCTAGCTCACATCAAAAAGCCCCCTCATCCTTTCTCTGAGTTTTCACTAAAGGAAAGAAACATATTAGCGAGCTAATTCTACTTCTGGCTACATCCATGGTTGAGCTAATGTGAAATCAGATTCTCCCATTTTGCAGATTCCTTGACATTACAGCCCTATTCTCAGCAGTGATTCTGCCATTGCTTTGTCAGGAAGTTTATCAGCCAGACCATGTGACCATGACACACTTTGATTGAATGTATGATTGGAACACTCTGAGGCCAGTAAGCTTTCCCCTTTCTTGATATAAACATGTTTTCAATTAATTTATTCACTATTTTTCCATAATGTTTTCATTTTTGAAATGTAAAAACTTTATTCCAACATAGTCACCTGTCAATGAAGTATCCGATGATTGGCCCCTCAGTCGTGATGTTGGGAGCCTTCCAGGTGAGGAAGACGTAATCTTGGTTGACGTCATGGACTTTGAGGTCCATCGGAGCTCCTGGGGCCCCCGCCACTTGGGCTGCAGCGTCTGCACACAGAACAAGCTTATTAAAAGGAGCTCTCATTTTCATATTCAGGCAGGCATTAGACTGTTGAAAAGTAACATGTCACACAGCATACTTAATGTGGTTCAGCAACACTCCAGTAGGACTGTGTAGGTCGTTAGGTTTACTCTTATGCTGTTGTCTCAAGGTCTATGTTTATGAACTGCACTCTTCACTTCAGACCTTCCGTACGCTGGACAGTAGATTTTGAAGTGTGTTTGGGACCATTGTTCTGAAAAGTCCACCTGCAGCTGAGTCAACCAGGTTTTTTGCCAAAATATTGTGGTGCCAGGTAGAGTTAATTTTGCCCTTTCTCTTAATCTTGATGAGGGCCCAGAGACATAACATCAACCATTCACTCCTGGTGTGTATGAACAAGAGTTTGATTTTGTCTCAACCAACCATATATGTTTGTATATAAGTTTAATGTATTTTTCCACTTAGTACCAGATTTTTGAAAGTAAATAGCAATTTGTCCCTTCTGACTTGCTAGTCTTGGCCATAACTACATTGGCTTTGGAGAGGGGATCTGTTTTGATTGGTTTTAACATGTCAATGATCGACAACTGAGTGTAGCTCCACTTTAACAGGTAATCAGTGTAACCATCAGCATTTTCCATATGGTGTTGCATGATGAGAGGAGTTCCTGTGTGTGTGCTCATTTTTACAGCCCACTGACACAGGAAGCATGCAGCTCCTTAACCTCCTGAGTTTAACTTATTATTTTCTTTGATTTAATTTAAAAGAATCTTTAGGCATTCCAATGCTTTCTACACTCATGTTTTTACATTCGAATAAATGATCCAATTTTTGTATACAACTGAACATAAAATATAGCTAATTTTCTGTTTTTTAAAGATTTTTACTTTGCACAGCATTTTTCATTCTTCTTCTTCAGGGGTTAAGATCATTTTGGAGCTGCAGATCATGATAATTCATGCTGCTGACTAGGGGATACTGGGGGAACAAGAGTATAGCAAATTTGCATACCACACATGGAGTGCCGATGGTCATTTGGTTTTATATGAGTCATTCACTGAAAGGTTGAAGCAGTGGTGAACTGAGCTGCACACACACACACACACACACACACACATACACATACGTACACGCACACGCACACGCACACACATACACATACACATACACATACACATACACACACACACACAAACACGTGGTAAGTATAACGCCAGACTGCTGAAATGCAGTTTTATGATTTCATTTATTCTATTCTATTTGGAGGACCCCCAAGGAAAACAGACACCACCCAATAGGCTGGAGTGGAAGTGATGGTGTTATCTGGGAATGAAGGCACAGTTTCAGCACCCTAGACAGTGCAGTAACTGCGGTTTGTGAGCTACCAACATATTTTAACTTAGTAAAATATGTGTAGCTATCTTATGTTCCTTGACTAGCAACTGTGTAATAGGAAACACGTATCGCAAAGATACAGGCTGTGGCTATTTTGCTTGGCCAACAAAAAATGGCAGTGCAACCCAGTTATTATTTAATTAATTTATTTTGTTAATTTGTTAATTTATTTATTTATTGCAAATTAATTTTGTGAATTTGGTGGTAAGAGCTTGTTTGCTGCTGTGTGGAACCTACTGGCAGTGTGAAACAGGTCGAGATGCATTTTTTAATGTGATCTTCAAGGACAAGAACTCTGGCAGTGTTGCTGTGTTTTCCACTTTATTGGCCTTCTCCCGAAACAGTGTATTGAAACAGATTAGTGGCATCACAATGTACCCACATACAATCGTGAGGAGCAGCACTCTTACCTTTCACAAAGAGGTATGCGCTGTGCTCAGTGGTTCCACTCTTCGTCCACATGCGGATGGTGTACAGGCCCTCATCATCCTTATTGAGGTGCGGCAGAGTCAGCTGGGCGGCACCCCCACCGCACTTCATCTCAACCCATTTCGATTCCTTCAGCAGATGCGCTATCAAAATAAAAACCACAGATCAGCCATGTGCTCGCCCTTTCATTCTAGGAGCCACACACATTAAATAAATATAACAAGCATCTGTCTGTGCTACAGGTTGTGCTCTTGACATAAAACTGAACTGCACTGGTGTGTTAGATTTCACAGGAAATTTCTTTTATGAAACATGCATGAAAACATATCTAAATCAAATTAGCATTTATAGTACAAGAATGGAATATTATTTCACTAACACATAATGGGCTAAACATTATTAATGATTTCTCTTTACTGTAGTCGCATGAGCTGTAATAAAACCATTCTCAAATCTCACTTTCTGAGGTATTCTACACTCTTTCACAGCACTGTACTTATTCAGTGTGTCATTCCTTACCATCTCTGTACCACATCACCTCTGGCTGAAGATTGGCCAGGTCAGGGTTCAGAATCATTTTACAGGTCAGACTGACTGTTTCCCCTTCAGATCCGAATGTCACTCCAAACTTATCCAGGAGCGTGATATCAAGTTTACTATGGTGTATGTTAGACAGAGCAGGGACTGAATAAAAAAACGAAAAACAAAGCTCGATTCAGATCAAAGCTCTGCACAGGTTAAAAATTCTACGTTATTATTAACCTTCTTAGGAACAAAGATAAAATGAAATAATATACTGTACTGTGTTAAATCCTACTGTAACAATAAACATATGTGTATAAATTATACATGATGAAAGATACTTAAAAAACAAACTGTTTGTAACTGACACTTAAATCAATGTAGTAAATTATTTTATTGAAATCAAACAGGACCTCAATCAAAGGCAGGTAATTATTATACAAAATGTTATTGTGTTGAGCAATTGAATAGCTACTTTTGCTTGTTTGCAATTTTTTACCAAAAAATTATTATTTGAAGTGGGGAAAAAATAATGAATATTGCTGTAACTGCACAAACACCCTCTGGAAGGACATTTCTTTGTAAAATTTCCTTTTATTTTCATTTTTTAGTATTTCAAAGAGATTTTTATTTTTTATTTTTCAAAGCAGACATGTAGTAGATACACCTACACATACACCTGTGTATCCATTGGAGAGCATTAATTTTGGAAGAGGAACTGTGGGGCCTGCCAGATTAGGTGACTCAATCTGGAAATGGACACTGTCACACAGAAAGACATTTCTTAAAGGAAAATGAATAACTTTTATGTTTATCTTTAGCTATCAATTTACCTTCCTGAGACTAACATAGTGACTGAAGCTCCCGTACTTGTTCACATGATATTAAACATTCTCAGCTGTTTTCTCAGTCTTACTTGCAGTCTGCCAGGAGAGCCCAAGCACATGCACACAATATTTTCCATTGCTTATCATCAGGTCAGGCTCATGTTGTTATTTGTGGCATTTAATCTGGAGTGTAGACTGTGAGAGGGGGTGTGGGGGTGAGTGGGCGTGTGGTTTGGGGAGCTTGACTGTGGGTGGGGTGTGGAGGCAGGGCGGAGTTACGTTTACCCTGGCAGGGGAACAGTGAAGGTGGTGCAGGCTCCTCGTCCCCTCTAGCTCCTGTGGAACACAACCATCAAATATAAACTCACTAGATAACCTCTCTGCTTACCATCAAATATAAACCCACTAGATAACCTCTCTGCTTACCATCAAATATAAACCAACTAGATAACCCCTCTACTTACCATCAAATATAAACTCACTAGATAACCCCTCTGCTTACCATCAAATATAAACTCACTAGATAACCCCTCTGCTTACCATCAAATATAAACCAACTAGATAACCTCTCTGCTTACCATCAAATATAAACCAACTAGATAACCCCTCTACTTACCATCAAATATAAACCAACTAGATAACCTCTCTGCTTACCATCAAATATAAACCAACAAGATAACCCCTCTACTTACCATCAAATATAAACTCACTAGATAACCCCTCTGCTTACCATCAAATATAAACCAACTAGATAACCTCTCTGCTTACCATCAAATATAAACCCACTAGATAACCCCTCTGCTTACCATCAAATATAAACCAACTAGATAACCTCTCTGCTTACCATCAAATATAAACCAACTAGATAACCCCTCTACTTACCATCAAATATAAACTCACTAGATAACCCCTCTGCTTACCATCAAATATAAACCAACTAGATAACCTGTCTGCTTACCATCAAATATAAACCCACTAGATAACCTCTCTGCTTACCATCAAATATAAACCAACTAGATAACCACTCTACTTACCATCAAATATAAACCAACTAGATAACCCCTCTGCTTACCATCAAATATAAACCCATTAGATAGTCTCTCTACTTACCATCAAATATAAACCCACTAGATAACCTGTCTGCTTACCATCAAATATAAACCCACTAGATAACCTCTCTGCTTACCATCAAATATAAACCAACTAGATAACCTCTCTGCTTACCATCAAATATAAACCCATTAGATAACCTCTCTGCTTTCCATCAAATATAAACCAACTAGATAACCCCTCTGCTTACCATCAAATATAAACCCATTAGATAGTCTCTCTACTTACCATCAAATATAAACCCACTAGATAACCTCTCTGCTTACCATCAAATATAAACCCACTAGATAACCTCTCTGCTTACCATCAAATATAAACCCACTAGATAACCCCTCTACTTACCATCAAATATAAACTCACTAGATAACCCCTCTGCTTACCATCAAATATAAACTCACTAGATAACCCCTCTGCTTACCATCAAATATAAACCAACTAGATAACCTCTCTGCTTACCATCAAATATAAACCAACTAGATAACCCCTCTACTTACCATCAAATATAAACCAACTAGATAACCTCTCTGCTTACCATCAAATATAAACCAACTAGATAACCCCTCTACTTACCATCAAATATAAACTCACTAGATAACCCCTCTGCTTACCATCAAATATAAACCAACTAGATAACCTGTCTGCTTACCATCAAATATAAACCCACTAGATAACCTCTCTGCTTACCATCAAATATAAACCAACTAGATAACCTCTCTGCTTACCATCAAATATAAACCAACTAGATAACCCCTCTACTTACCATCAAATATAAACTCACTAGATAACCCCTCTGCTTACCATCAAATATAAACCAACTAGATAACCTGTCTGCTTACCATCAAATATAAACCCACTAGATAACCTCTCTGCTTACCATCAAATATAAACCAACTAGATAACCCCTCTTCTTACCATCAAATATAAACCAACTAGATAACCCCTCTGCTTACCATCAAATATAAACCCATTAGATAGTCTCTCTACTTACCATCAAATATAAACCCACTAGATAACCTCTCTGCTTACCATCAAATATAAACCCACTAGATAACCTCTCTGCTTACCATCAAATATAAACCCACTAGATAACCTCTCTGCTTACCATCAAATATAAACCCATTAGATAACCTCTCTGCTTTCCATTAAATGTAAAACCACAAAATGTTAAGTCCTGCATCATGACATTTAATCTTTTCAGAGTGAAAAACAAATTTCATGTTGCACTCATTCAGAATGTGTTTGTTCATTGTCTCTCATTTTGATACAAATAACCTTCAAATAACTCGCAGATGACTGTGGGTGATCATTATCATGGGTGTGGTTAGATGGGAGACTCACTTTTAACGAGGATCGTGGCCTCCGTGGACACCGAGCCATGAAGGTTGGTGGCCACAGCAGAGTACAGCCCAGAGTCAGTTACCTCACACCTGGGGGTAGAAAACACGCTTTGACTCAGTGAATGCAATTTAACAATTCAAAAGTGCTCAATTTGTGAAACCGTGGTTCTTATGGTCCAAGTGTTTTTAAGCCAATCACTTTGGTTTCTGCAATGCAATGGAATTCACAGTGACTGGCCCTCACTACAGATGTTAACTGTTCTAGTATCATCCTCCAACTTAAATTTTTCTAGTATCGTCTGCAATGGGTATCCTTGTTCAATGTTCAAGTATCGTCTGCTGTAGAAAGCCTTGTAAACCATTGTAGTATTGTTCTCCATAGATGGCCATGGCTCAGTATGGTTATTTAGTCTGCACACTAACATGGCTGAGTATGGCTGTTTAGTCTGCATTCAGATATGGCTGAGTATAGTTATTTAGTCTGCACGCTGATACAGACATGGCTGAATATGATTATTTAGTCTGCACATTGACACAGAACTGGCTGAGTATGGTTATTTAGTCTGTACACAGACATGACTTAGTATGGTTATTTAGTCTGCACACTGACATGGCTCAGTATGGTTATTTAATCTGCATACAGACATAGCTGAGTATGGTTATTTAGTCTGCACAGAGACATAGCTGAGTATGGTTATTTAGTCTGCACAGAGACATAGCTGAGTATGGTTATTTAGTCTGCACACTGACATGGCTGAGTATGGTTATTTAGTCTGCACACTGACATGGCTGAGTATGGTTATTTAGTCTGCACAGAGACATAGCTGAGTATGGTTATTTAGTCTGCACACTGACATGGCTGAGTATGGCTATTTAGTCTTCCCACTGACACTATATTTTTAGTCTTATTATTTAATCTGCACATAGAATATAACATGCATATGTGATCAAATGTATGATGGAGTTGTGTGTAATATTAGCTGTCGTATTACTCTGTTGTGATTAGAGCCCGACCGATATATTGGTTACCCGATTTTATCGGCTGATATAGGCCAATCACAGATATATTGGTATCGGCTTATGTTTACTGATATGCGCCGATATGAAAACTTTTTTTTACAAAACATGTAATGCAGAAAAAGAAGCTTGGGGTGATTTAGATTCTTTGCAGTTAAAGCTTATCCATTTATTTATTTATTTTTATTTTTATTTTGATTTTCTAAAGTTACATAGGCAGCATTTTATGTTTATTTTCATGTTTATGTGTGTTTTTGTAATTCAAGTTATATATAAGTTATATATATATTTATATGTAGTTATATATAAGTGAGGTTTACTGTTCAGTGCACTGATGTCAGACTTTAAAATATCTATTTATTTAAAAGAAACTTCAAAATATCCTGCCTCCATTACATATCTTTTTCACAAATGTGTGATAACCACATTTGAAGGATCATTGCATGCATATTTATGTATATATTCTGTGTATGTATACACCGATCAGCCATAACATTATGACCATCTGCCTAATATTGTGTAGATCCCTTTTGCCTCCAAAACAGCCCTGACCCGTTGAGGCATGGAGTCCACTAGACCTCTGAAGGTGTGCTGTGGTATCTGGCACCAAGACATTAGCAGCAGATCCTTTAAGTCCTGTAAGTTGCGAGGTGGGGCCTCCATGGATCCGACTTGTTTGTCCAGAAAATCCCACAGATGCTCGATTGGATTGAGATCTTGGGAATTTTGAGGCCAAATCAACACCTTGAACTTGTTGTGTTCCTCAAACCATTCCTGAACCATTTTTGCTTTTGCTTTGTGGCAGGGTGTATTATCCTGCTGAAAGAGGCCACTGGCATCAGGGAATGCCGTTTCCATGAAAGGGTGTACATGGTCTGCAATAATGCTTAGGTAGGTGGTACATGTCAGAGTAACATCCACATGAATGGCAGGACTCAAGGTTTCCCAGCAGAACATTGCCCAAAGCATCACACTGCCTCCGTCGGTTTGCCTTCTTACCACCGTACATCCTGGTGCCGTGTGTTCCCCAGGTAAGAGACACACACACACCCAGCCATCCACATGATGTAAAAGAAAACGTAATTCATCAGACCAAGCCACCTTCTTCCATTGCTCTGTGGTCCATTTCTGATGCTCACGTGCCCATTGTTGGTGCTTTTGACAGTGGACAGGGGTCAGCATGGGCACCCTGACTGGTCTGCGGCTACGCAGCCCCATATGCAACAAACTGTGATGCACTGTGTGTTCTGACACCCTTTTATCAGAACCAGCATTAACTTTTTCAGAAATCTGAGCTACAGTACCTCATCTGTTGGATCGGACCACACAGGCCAGCCTTCGCTCCCCACGTGCATCAGTGAGCCTTGGCCACCCATGACCCTGTCGCCGGTTCATCGCTTTTCCTTCCTTTGACCACTTTTGATAGGAACTGACCACTGCAGATCAGGAACACCTCACAAGAGCTGCAGTTTTGGACTGCTGCCGAATATATCCCACCCACTGACAGTTGTCATGATAACAAGATAATCAATATTATTCACTTCACTTGTCAGTGGTCATAATGTTATTGCTGATCGTTGTATATATGAATATCGGCCAATATATCGATATAGGATATTTTTTACTACCTAATATCAGTATTGACATTGGCCCTAAAAATCCAGTATTGGTCGGGCTCTGGTTGTGATGCAAATAATGTTTACAAACACCAGGTCAAGCAACTGAAATTACAGTTTTCTCATCTTTTTGATCAGGAAATCATGTTCCTTACTGTCAGACATGGTATCTTCATCATTGCATTAATAAAATATGGATACTAACAGAGATTCTGTCTGTTTGTCCTGTAGTTTGTGCTGAGTTTTGAATCTTCAGAAAAGGATCAGGCCAAATGGAAACACAGACATATCTGACAGTTTCCATTACTTAGAGCACAACCATCTGCATCTGTGAAGGTTCAGTTTAAAATGGGCCTGAGAACAAGCTCATCCATTCCACAAGACATGGAAGGACCTCAGGCACAAATGACAAACATTTCAAGCTGCAAGAGGAGCCGAGTGTGAGAATAGAATGAGAAATGTGACCTTCCCCTGGATGTACTATTTTAAATACAGCCCAATTCATTTCCACAGTGTAAATGCCAAATCAACATGGTCTTTATCTTCACTTTTCCCTCAGCTCTCCTCGGATTGGTCCCCCTGTGCCATTTGGCAGAACTGCTGCTCATTACGGTGAATCTGTGTGATTGTAAAGGGAATGGCTGAGGTGTGTGCTATGCCTCAGGCCTGGTTCTTCATGAGAGGGGTGCTGAGGTGACAGCCAGGAGGGCCTGCGGTCTTTAAGGAGGGGGGATCGAATGACATGAGGCTCAGCACTTTGGCATGAACAGCTGAGGCGTCTCTACAGCGGCCCTCCGCTAAATCGGGAATGTCTTCATGCTGGGCCATTTACAAGGCTCTTGTGCACAGGCACACGTATAAATCACACCAATATTTAATATATCTGACAACAAGGCAAACCCCTGGCATTTCACAATTTAAGTTCACAGTACAGACCAAAATGTGAAAATAGCAGTATACTCTGTAGATGACCTCTACAAAAATGTGAAGATTAGCAATGAAATATGTCTGTTCACCATAATCTATAAATCTGTAAACTATAATGCACTACAATGTAAGAAGGAAGATTTAATCCACTGAGGTTAAAGCTATGCAATAAGTAGAAAAGTTACATTGAACTGCAGTGAGAAACTATGGGTAGCTGTTGTGATGTTCCAAAGGGTACAGTCTTTACAACGGTACAATAGCTGTCTGTTCACTCTACACAGTAAGGTGGTGTATTGTGATTTTAAGTGCATTTACATGAACACCTAATGCAAGGACAGTGCTGTTGAATTTTAAATGAGGTACCTGCTAATCACCAAACTGTGTACTCCATACTTGCTCTCCATCATATACTTTCCAGGGGCTTTCAGTCGGTTAATGACAACACCATCTTTGAGCCTGGAAGATACAGGGCCGGAAAAGGGACACTCAGCTCACATGCGAAGTGAAAGCTTCCGCTAGTAAAGGGCTATATCAAGGCTATATTTATCAAGGCAATGATAACAACATGGAGCACAGCTGTTTGGTGGCCAATTTGTCATTACACTGAGATTTCATAATAGAGGAAAAAGGACAATGACAACAGAGATGAAACTAGTCTTAAGAGTGGCAAGGTAAAAATGTAACTGTAAATGTAAGTAATACATTTCATAAAATCTAAATATTGCATGGCTATTCAAGATAATATGAAAACACAGAAAAATGCTTATTTTGTTGACAGACAGACAGAAATCCCCACCATTTCACCACAGGAGTGGGGTGTCCTTGCACAGTGCAGAACAGCTTCACGGGCAGCTTCTCCCACACAGTGTGGGACCTCAGAGTCACCAGAAAATCAGGACTCCGCCCCAACTCCTCAGGATATGGTTTCTTGGCAGACATCATTTCGGCCTGTTGGAGGCACGAGGCAGAAGAACACAGGCAGCGTATTTACTGGATCACCACCTGAACAGGATAGACCCTTTTTCTACTATTATACCTCTCTGCATTCAGTGAGGGGCTGAAGGTGCATTTAAAAACCCCTCTTGGATCTCATGTCACAACTGTGTGATTTACACCCAACATACTGCATTCAAAGTATTATGTTTGGTTGGAAGCATCCCTTTGCTTTGCAGTTTGTGAGGTGACCAGGATAATGTCAAATTAAAAAGAGTATGAAATACAGCCACGTGTCTCTAAATCACAGTTACTTAACTGTGCTCAAAGGTATATTTAGTAATTTTGCACCTGTCTGGGTCTTTCTAAAGGGTTATCCCCTTTGAAAGTTGAGCCTTTTGTTAAATTTCACCCACTGACAGAAGGGACTCATTAATGAGGATACAAACAAAACTAGGGAAATGGTCTGGCTCTCCAGATTTTTTCAGCTCGCAAAATTATTGCTAAAACATTTTACTGCCAAAAACCCAGTTTGCAGTGAGGCTGTGATGCTGGGGTTCTGAGCCATAAAAAGAGAAGTGTTTCATGTTTCATCTCACGGCAACATGGTGAAAAGGTGTAATAATGTTACATCATGGTATGCACTAGCACCCAGGCTTGGCCCTGTGCCTGCGCAATCTGGGGCCAAATTCTACACGGACTCTGCTGTGTTTCACCTTGTTAAAATGCCAATTCAGGAATTGGAGTACTTCATACACATGAGTTGAATACTGTTTTTTGTTATCAAATAGGTGCTAATTAGTGAATTATTTATTAAAGTTCCCATGAGATTATTTTATTTAAATAACAAATACATTTGACAACCAAACCATATCTTTACCTCTTGTTGAATAGCTATATATTCTACTTGGCGATGAGTAGATTGTAGCATCAAATGAACTTCGTTCTCTAACGTAGACAGCTCTCTTCCAAAACGGATTACGCTGCGTTGATACTCTTCCACAGACTCTTCAGCAGATCTACACATACACACACAGACACACACACACATACAAGCTTAATATTGAAGTCAAGGCAAAATGTTATCTTTTGAGTTGAATTGGAAAGCTTGCACATAAAGTCCTTCTCACATGATATTGTAATAAATTTCCTGGTTGTTGGGAACATCCTAAGCAACACCCTGTTACGTTGAAAACAGAGGAGTGAAAATGAATGGTAAGGAAATGTATGATGTTTTTGTAGAGCTTAAGTAATACATCAGAACTTCTGCACTGCCTTATTAGACAAATGAAGACATGTTTTACTTAACGTGGAGCTTGCCATTTGGTTATGTTAAAAGGTGTTTCTGTTTGGGTGTTTCTATAAAACATGCAATCCTAACCTAATGACCAATACAAAGTGCAGTCCTAACCTACCCACCAATAAAAGGCTCAATCATAAACTAACCACCAATAAAACACTCAATTCTAACCTAATGACTAATAAAAACATTCAGTCCTAACCTTACCAAAAATAGAACACTCAGTCTGAACCTAACAACAAATGAAACATTTAGTCCTAACCTAACCACCAATAAAAGGCTCAATCCTAACCTAAAGCCCAATAAAAAAAGTACAGCAGAACACTCAGACCTAAACTAATCACCAATAAAATGTATCTGTGAGTATGACAGCATGCTAGAGAAGTCTGGGTCTAAAAAAAATCCAATTTATCCTTAAAATGAAGCACATTTATGGGAAAAGTCTTCCCTGGCCACGATACATACAGTCCATAATGC
Organism: Albula glossodonta; assembly: GCA_019788955.1. Classification (NCBI taxonomy): domain Eukaryota; kingdom Metazoa; phylum Chordata; class Actinopteri; order Albuliformes; family Albulidae; genus Albula; species Albula glossodonta. The sequence goes on along the minus strand of JAFBMS010000108.1, from coordinate 104,335 downwards.
TGCCATACTTAATATTAAAAATTAGTATGTGTTGTAGATATTCAATAATTTATTAGTATAAAGAAAAAGAGCCCCTTGAAGTGTTTATTGTCCCAGAAAGTGCATATTTACTTTGTGAATAGTGAATGGACAGAAATGTGGTTTTCTTCCTACAGTTATGTTGTTTGAAACAGCCTTGCATACATTTCCTAAAGATTAATTTATGTACCACAATAAGTGCTTTATAAAAGTGCTCCAGTACATTTGGGTATGTGTTTACTGTTATTGTGCGGAAGAGCACAGAATGTATGTGCAAGTTAAACATAGGACCTGTGTAGTATGTACAGTTTGGCTTCATTCATATTGTTATAATTATTCTCTGTTCCTCCTGTAATGGAAATGTAAGGGTCCATGTTTGCCAGTTAACAAATAAAGCTAAATTCCAACAGTGATCCAATGATGTTCTATTATGTTATTTTCCTCATTCAAGCTGAAAATTCAACAGTCTTACAAGTTACAAGGGCTGTTTTGCACATTGTTATACCTGCTACATGCATTTTACTGTTTCACTGCACACATTCCAGTTTCACCGTATGCATTTTATTTGGCACCTCAGTACACATTTCAATTTCACTGTACGCATTTCAGGTTCACTGTACGCAATTCAGTTCCACTGTACACATTTCATTCCGTTCCAGTGCAACATCACACTGATGAATGTGCTTGAGTGTTCACTCCACGGCCAGTATTCTCTTACATTCACTTAAAATAGCCATGGGACATATGGCTGTGCAGGTGCGGGTGCGGGGGACCCACCTCTGTCTAAATGCAGGCACGCTGTAGCCTGGCTCCTCCTCAGCAGGGAGAACAGCCTGGGAAACGTGGGCTGTGGCCTGCTTCTTGCTCTCTGTTTTCCTAGAGCTTGTTTTTCTAAAAGTGAATGTTTAAAATAATCAATAATCAGGAAATGATTTTGAAAAAAAATAAACAAACCTACACAATGAGAAACTGGCAACAACAGTATGACTTTGGGTTCAGTCTTGAAAGACATTTAGAAGTAAGGACTTAAAAAGTAACTGAAAAATTCCTATTAGTACAATACATTTATTCTTCCAAAAATGTTCATTTGTTAATCTGAGCAGCCTTCCACATGCTCTAAATCCACATCCATGGCTACAGAATGCTGCAGCTTTGCAGAGCTGGGTGTGTTGCCTTGCTTCTTTCATGCAGCCATGTTGCTCTCTCCCAGTCATTGGTCCCCAGTCCTTGCTTGGGTTAGGATATTTAAACCCCACTTTCTCTTGGATCGTGCTTACCACTGTATAAATTGATCAACTCCCGTATATTTCTGTAATATCCTTATGCAATCTTCAGGTTTCCTGTGACCACCATGTACTGGTTGATTAGCTTAATTCCATGTCTTTGTTCTTCTGTTACTGAGTCATTCCTTCACTCCTGAGTTCCCCAGGGGTAGTATTAACTACCTGCCAAAATGAGGTTTACAGGGTCTCTTATACCCTTTCTTCTTCTCCTGAAGACACGCCTCTTCTAAACATTATCTGCATTTCCCACTCTAGAGTTTCTCTGTCATTCATTGGCGTCATAAATTTCAAACGTCAGAGTTCTTAAACCCTATATCCTCCCTTGTAAATACTTCTCCCTTTTTTCACTGATGCATGTTCCCTATACAGTGCAGTTGATTCATTTGGATTCATGTAGTTCATTCTATTTCTTCTTTCGTTGTGAACACATTTGCTCCCAAATATTTATCTTAAATGGTTTAGAGACTACATCCATTGTAAGGTGTCTCAGGCAATCTGCCAGGGGATAAAATTAACAACATCATATCTGTAATCCACCTGTAGATAGACTCAAGAATAAGGTATAACAAAACATTAATGTGATTACATTTGCATTATAAGACATACAAATATGCAAATATATACATATACATATTCACACACAAACACTCACACGCACATACACAGGTAGGCAGACATATTCACATACAAATACACACACACATATACATACATAGGTATACACATTCACACAGAAACACACACAAACACACACATACACACACAGAAAGAATAATATACATATTCACACACACAAACATATATTTGTTGTAGAACTATAATTCAAAATGGCGTCCATATTTCTAGTGCTGTACAGTGACTGCACTGTTTTTGAGAAGCAGCATTCATCAAAATAACAAGCTGATTCTTAAAATGTTACTAGCTTAAGAAGCCAGCCACACCACCAACCTTTAATATATAAAATATAATAAGCTTAAGAAGCCAGCCAAACTACCAACCTGTAATATATAAAATATAATAAACTTAAGAAGCCAGCCACACTTCCAACCTTTAATATGTAAAATATAATAAACTTAAGAAGCCAGCCAAACTACCAACTTTGAATACTAAAAGTGTAATAAGCTTAAGAAGCCAGCCAAACTACCAACTTTGAATACTAAAAGTGTAATAAGCTTAAGAAGCCAGCCAAACTACCAACCTTTAATACTAAAAGTATAATAAGCTTAAGAAGCCAGCCAAACTACCAACCTTTAATATATAAAATATAATAAGCTTAAGAAGCCAGCTGCACTACCAACCTTGAATACTCCTGGGCAACATATTTTGCTTGAGTACTGCGATAATCATGGCCAAAATGCCTGTGCTTCCGCTGGTGAAACGGTAAAACCTTAGTAGACATGGCTGAAAACCTTCAAAAGACCTGCCAATCAAACCAGGGGAAATGTATTCTTCATAAATATATAATAAAACATATTTTCATGTTTTATTCAAATGATCAACCACTTGCAAAACTGCAATATAGAGAAGAAATCAATGTCCGGTATACACTGCTGGGTCGTGAGCAGGTAAGTGCTGTACAGGTATGGGGGGGGGGGGGGGGGGGGGTTTAAACAGACCACTGCATCACCATTCTGTGACAGTTCCTCTGGGCATCTTTGCACTGCAGGTTTCTGCTGCTTAATTAACTGAGATGGAGGTTCTACCCTGTGGGCCTTGGTCTAACTCATGGGATAAAACCATTGTCAGACAGAATCGTACTTCGCCTCAGCAGCATGCCAGCTAATAATGACTTCATTCTACCTCTGGCCTTGGCTGAACATTACACCACAGCTAATTTAAATCATGAAAGATTGCTTTTTGCATTTAATCCAACTGTAACCACCCCCAGATGTCAAATCTTGGTTTGGTAAAGACATGGTAAGCTGGTGTTAGCCTGGGTTGCAGCCTTGGTTTGGTAAAGACATGGTAAGCTGGTGTTAGCCTGGGTCTTGGTCTTGGTTTGGTAAAGACATGGTAAGCAGGTGTTAGCCTGGGTTGCAGCCTTGGTTTGGTAAAGACATGGTAAGCTGGTGTTAGCCTGGGTCTTGATCTTAGTTTGGTAAAGACACGGTAAACTGGTGTTAGCCTGGGTCTTGGTCTTGGTTTGGTAAAGACATGGTAAGCTGGTGTTAGCCTGGGTCTTGGTCTTGGTTTGGTAAAGCCATGGTAAGATGGTGTTAGCCTGGGTTGCAGCCTTGGTTTGGTAAAGACATGGTAAGCTGGTGTTAGTCTAGGTTGCAGCCTTGGTTTGGTAAAGACATGGTAAGATGGTGTTAGCCTGGGTTGCAGCCTTGGTTTGGTAAAGACATGGTAAGCTGGTGTTAGCCTGGGTCTTGGTATTGGCTTGGTAAAGACATGGTAAGCTGGTGTTAGCCTGGGTCTTGGTCTTAATTTGGCAAAGACATGGTAAGCTGGTGTTAGCCTGGGTTGCAGCCTTGGTTTGGTAAAGACATGGTAAGCTGGTGTTAGCCTGGGTCTTGGTTTGGTAAAGACATGGTAAGCTGGTGTTAGCCTGGGTCTTGGTCTTGGTTTGGTAAAGACATGGTAAGCTGGTGTTAGCCTGGGTTGCAGCCTTGGTTTGGTAAAGACATGGTAAGCTGGTGTTAGCCTGGGTCTTGGTCTTGGTTTGGTAAAGACATGGTAAGCTGGTGTTAGTCTGGGTTGCAGCCTTGGTTTGGTAAAGACATGGTAAGCTGGTGTTAGCCTGGGTCTTGGTCTTGGCTTGGTAAAGACACGGTAAGCTGGTGTTAGCATGGGTCTTGGTCTTGGTTTGGTAAAGACATGGTAAGCTGGTGTTAGCCTGGGTCTTGGTCTTGGTTTGGTAAAGATATGGTAAGCCTGGTATTAGCCTGGGTCTTGGTCTTGGTTTGGTAAAGACATGGTAAGCCTGGTGTTAGCATGGGTCTTGGTCTTGGTTTGGTAAAGACATGGTAAGCTGGTGTTAGCCTGGGTCTTGGTCTTGGTTTGGTAAAGACATGGTAAGCCTGGTGTTAGCCTGGGTCTTGGTCTTGGTTTGCTAAAGACATGGTAAGCCTGGTGTTAGCCTGGGTTGCAGCCTTGGTTTGGTAAAGACATGGTAAGCCTGGTATTAGCCTGGGTCTTGGTGCTAGAGCAGCTGGTCAGGGTTTGGGGCTGTAGGGGCTCTGAGGTAGATCTACAGTCCCGTGGTGCAGTGAGTGTACAGCTCAGCTGGTGGACTGCCCCATGTGCATGCCACGTTCACACTGAAGGTTTTACTGAATGTGTTACAGAAATTTATTAGCAAGGTCATGTTAATGATGACACCAAGGCTTACAAAAATGACTGGGCATTGGATTTTATAGCAAGATAAAAAAGTTTTGTACTGTAAATGCACTTTTTAAACAGTACAGATGGTATGCAATTAGGGTCAAATCTAGTTCTGAACTGAGCACCACATAAGTGCTTTTTCCATGTAAAACTAAATATATTTTGTCCTCATGCTGCTTGTGTGAGTTTTAATTTGGTTTTTTTCCTAAAAATGCTAGGGGGTATTACATGTTAGTATTACTTGTTGAACACATCTATTATCAGACATACTCTAACTTTTTTACTTTTCTCTACATTCCTTCCAAGATTTTGAATTTTCAATTAAATTCACATAATTATTTAAATTCCCAGCCTCTTCCGCTCTTTCCATTTCCATTCTGTGAAAATGCCAATTTGTGACTGAACAATGTTTGTCTAACCAATAGACACATAATAAATAAATCAATATTTACCATCCTAAACAAGTGTCAAAGACTAATCAATTTCCACATGTATTACATGAGAGTGGTGCATGTTGTTTGGTACTACTTGCAGCAAACCCCTAGATGACAGAAGAAAATTAGCTGTTGACTGTAGTCCCCAAAGAAGCAAGCATTTACAACAGACAACAATTACTGAGAAAACTTCAACCCTTTCAAGGCCAGTGGCAACAGTTCAGAGAAAAAATCTGTAAACAGAGGGTAAAAAACTGTTGTCTGTCAATTATTGTGGCTCAACAATCACATTCGGGCTCCTCAGCTAGGTTATATGAGCTGAAAACTAGCCAGCTAGCTAACATTAGAGATCTGTTTTGACTAATATAATGTTAGATAGCTAACAGTGTTACCAGTTGACAGCCTTGTCCTAGCAGACTAGTAAAAAGACAGGAAGGAGGATGGTATAAATAGGGCATTTATTGTAGGTTATTGCATAATCTTGTATCGATGTGTATTTAACATCAAGTTTCTTGTGCATTGGCAGATGAATGTTGCCTGTAACAGACATTCCAGGATTATGAACTCACTGTTTTGAAAGACTCTTCACAATTACATGTTAAATGGTTTGTAAGTGTGTGCATGTGGGCTTACCCTGAAGGGCTCTGATAGGGCTATTGCGTTATTCTGTGTGTAGATACACAGATGTTTGCCCTGCTGATTTCAGGTGTATTACTGGCTGGGTTAACTGGGGTTACCAGACTGTATGAACCCCACATGAAATTTAACTGGTCGTTATACATAAGGCTCTCCCACATATTTAAATGCACCACATATGCTGGTGATATTCACCCACACTCTATGTGTCTAATGCAGGAAAATCAACATGTATGCTGGTAATATGCACCCAAATGCCAGGTGTCTAAAGTGGGAAAACTCACCATGTATGCCAGAGATAAGCCCAAACTCCCTGTATCTAATGGTATATAAATATAAGGTCAGTTTCTAAACCCATCAATATCTGACCTTTTGCTGTAAGGTATATAGCTAGAAAAAATACAGGAGACTAATAGACCTGAAGTACTTGCCAAAGTAAAAGTAGGCTCTCTGCTGGTTTAGATTGGGCACATTCACTTCTAAAACTACTCAAATCTTATTAATATACTTGTGCTCATATGCTACTGCATCATTAAAAGATGGAAAATAGACATTTAAGCCATGAAAAATATTTTCCAACATAACAATTAAAGAAATCATAACTGAAGCAGCACAACCATAAAACCTCCAAATGACAATGCTAGTCAAACAGATGTATGATTTGTTGTTTGTAAGTTAGTTTGCAAACCAGTTTGATCCCAAATGCTGTCACATGACCTGGACTGCCTTATTGAGGGGTTTCTCCCCAGCTGAACTTTGTATCCTCTTCCTTTTTTAGCCACAATCCACCGTTCATAAGGCAGTATGACGCAATTATTAAGATAGACCAATAAATGCCACCTCAAGCCTGAAGAGATCATCCAATATTTCAGCACAGTTTAGTAATGACAAACCATTAATGCAGATACACAACAAATCATCCTGTAAGTACAACATTTTCAGTGATTATGGGTTCCATGCAATAAACAAGATGATAAGTCATTTAAACAATTACTTCTAGAAGTAAATGTTCTAATTACATGTACTATAAACATGTTTTTATGAACAAGAATATGTTTCTGAACCATTTTAGGAATTTGATGCAAATGATATCACAACATGTCGTCATCCAAAAAAATGTTCCATTACTAACTTATTTCTGTGGGTGATGCCATCAAGGTGATAAAACAAATCATTATGAATGTGTCTTCTCCATTTTCAAAAACAATTTTCTCAAGAGACTGCATAATGAAATGTCAAGACAAAAAGTTCCAACATGCAATGACCCATTTTAACTAACCTCAAAAGATATGCAATAACGAAATAGTATTTTTACTCAAATAAATATTTGAAAACACAAATCTGTTCTAGTTGGCAGCATATCCATAGCATCAGCTGTTTTTATGGCGAACATCATTTAAAAGGCATCTACCTTAATATGTAATGTTCAAAGCTACTGACAGTCAGCTAATTTGTTCCCATATTGTACTATGAAGATTTGCTTAAAGCTGTAATGAAGCTGGTAAAGCAACATAAAGTAATTCAGACTTACCCCAAGAGAATAAAAAAGTGCAGAGCAGAGGAGCTTCAGCCACAGCCCACTTGGGAGTCAGTTGCTGATGGAAACAAAAATATTACCCACACACTTAAGGAATGCTGTCCCTTCACCATCCCATTTATGGGTAGGCATAAGACTATATATAGCATTTACATCAGCTTTCCATTTCATTTTTACACAAAGCAGAAAATGGGTAAATACGCATCTATGCTGAAATTTCCAAAAAATAACATTTTAGAAATTTTTATATATACTGAAGGTACACTAAAAATTCAACGGTAGTGCTAGATGAATCGATGAGGTGAGCTGTATGCCTTTGACATAAATGACAACGTGAAAGAAGAGAGGCTTGGAAAGTAAGCACTTCTCAAATGAAGATACCAATCTTATACCAACCATAATAATTTCAAATGTCGGACTGAAAGGAAAAGATGGGGAATTATGTATGGGATTATTTCCTCTGAGGGATGTTATCTGTGTCCCAGGGTGAAGTATAAACTGGAGTGAATGTGTGCTGTACATATATTGAGTAAATGACAGTGAAAGAAGAGAAGTTTGAAATGTTGACACCTCTCTGATTTAGACTGGAATGTAATAATACTACATAACCATTAGTAGCGTGAGGCTAATGAGCGTAAGTATGTGGAAGCAAGGACGGACAAATCTGATTTCCTCTAAAACCTGTAATTTGTGTCACAAAGTGCACTGCTATTTAAGATATAATTATCAGATTGCATTATTAGAAACACTAGTATTTAAGTTTATTATTTTCCAGGACCTACCAACACTGTGTCAGTCCTGAAACCTTTTTAGGTTTCTAAAGACAGCCCGTGGCTTCAGCCAGAGGACTGGCCAGTGCTATTTTTAGCATGTGATTAGGTTTTCAGAAAGGGTCTTGTAGGGAACCGATAGCCATGCCAATTACAGTAGGCTCACTTGAAAGGATATTTAGGGATTCCAAGTTTTGAGTGGAAACTGTACAATTGCACTTGAAATAAAGGGGTCTTCACTGTGTCATGAATGAGGAACGTCATGGGAAGCTACAGGAAAGCTGCTGACTTGATGGACTCCCTGTCCTGGGAATATATCAGGGCAGGGTGTCATATTGCTGACCTGATTAGCAAAGCCTGAAGCTCACTTCTTGGCAGCTGTTTTTATACCCTACTGTAAGTTACATAGCGGAGGTTTTCCTCCAATTTTTGTCATGGGTCAGACAAGGGTCAGGATGAGTGGGGATAAATGGGTGGGGGGGGGGGGGGGGGTGTGTGAGAAATACTCCTCTTTTTTCATAGAGAATCCTCACTCAGCCATGCTCCCTGTTAATTTGTTTTATTTTTTTAAATTTTTACATTTTTAAATTCATTTTTTTCTTTAATTTATTATGTTTTATTATTTAAGTTTTATTTTCATCCCTCACCTCTACAAGATTTGGATACAATTATACCCAAATAAAATGCATGTTTATTTCATGCTAATGACCTGCACCTATAATGTGGCCAGAAGCCATACCACCCTGACCCCCTGTGGAACTGCTGAAGCTAAGCAGGTGAGGGCTTGGTTAAGCACTTGGATAACTTATAAACCCAAATAACTTTGACCCTCATTAGCATAGAGAAGTTGCCAGCTCTCAGGTTCTAGGGGCCCTTCATGGTCCCATTAAAAGGAATACCTGAGGACCTCTGGAAAACCTGCTTATGCTTCTCAGTCTGGAAAGGGTTACAACGTGATTTCTAAAGCTTTAAGTCTCCACCAAAGTAATCAGGGCAATATAATAAAATATTGTTCTTGAAAATCCATAAATTCTGCAGTAATTCTGCAAGGAGTGGGTCTAAAGAACGTTATGGTGCTGTGAGAGACTGCAGGAAGACTCTATAATAACCAGTCACTGAGTCTGGTTATGAGAGAGATTGCATTTTCACACAGGGGCTTAGAGTGCTGCATATGATTGCTTGATAAATGAAAGAAATAACTAGAACAGAAGTTTGAGACAAACTTCAGGTTGGCTTGAAAAGCCAAACATGTAACCCTGTCAATTTCTTTGGGCCTGCATTCTATGTTAAGCTCAGCTGAACGTGTGAATGGATAACATAAACATGAATCATGTTTGCTATCAGGATTGTGGGTTTTCCTCTGGTTGCATTCAGAAGGCAGTGAATCAAGTGAATATCAGCATTTATGCATAGTTAGTAACCTAGATTGATTATGCAGAATTTTTAATGCCTCATAAGTTGTTGTTAAATCAATACTTTACCAGGTGTTTCCATTTGCAAGTGGCGGTCATCGCCAGCAAGTCATGGCTTACCGCATGGGTGCTGAAACTTTTACAATAGTCGGAAATTTTTATAACTTTTACAGCACCTCATTACACAGCGCATTTATTGTTGAGTCCCTACCCCCATCATTATATATTGAACATATAAAAAGATAATCAAATATTAGATATCAGATATACTGGCACACTGATATTTGTCTATTGGCTGCATTGGTAGACAAGGTGACATATATGTACATATGTCTTATATCAGTCAGGTCCCCTCCTAGTCAATACAGTCAATACTCAATGTATATATGTGTGTGTGTGTGTGTGTGTGTGTGTGTGTGTATGTATGTAGGTATGCACAAGGAGTTTCTGTGTGTTCAGTCTCACTACATGTGCACACTTTTCATACTATGCCAGGTGTGTTCAGTCTCACTACATGCGCACACTTTTCATACTATGCCAGGTGTGTTCAGTCTCACTACATGCGCACACTTTGCATACTATGCCAGGTGTGTTCAGTCTCACTACATGCGCACACTTTTCATACTATGCCAGGTGTGTTCAGTCTCACTACATGCGCACACTTTTCATACTATGCCAGGTGTGTTCAGTCTCACTACATGCGCACACTTTTCATACTATGCCAGGTGTGTTCAGTCTCACTACATGCGAACACTTTGCATACTATGCCAGGTGTGTTCAGTCTCACTACATGCGCACACTTTTCATACTATGCCAGGTGTGTTCAGTCTCACTACATGCGCACACTTTTCATACTATGCCATGTGTGTTCAGTCTCACTACATGCGCACACTTTTCATACTATGCCAGGTGTGTTCAGTCTCACTACATGCGAACACTTTGCATACTATGCCAGGTGTGTTCAGTCTCACTACATGCGCACACTTTTCATACTATGCCAGGTGTGTTCAGTCTCACTACATGCGCACACTTTTCATACTATGCCAGGTGTGTTCAGTCTCACTACATGCGCACACTTTGCATACTATGCCAGGTGTTTTCAGTCTCGTCGCAAGAACAATATCCAAAGGTGAAAGAATTACATGATGATCTCTGTTTACTGAGTGCAATTCCCAGCATTTGTAAGCCACTCCCACTTTTAATAGCTAATATTAAAAGAGCAGTGTAAGTGTTATGATAAATATAAGGCTTATGATGCACATGGGTTCATTGGGGGCTCTACCCCTACATAGTGACCAGGTTTTACTGTCTACAACTCTTTTTCCAACCTAACAAGGAGACCAGGAGTCCGAGTAGCTCTCAATGTTCTTTATACAAGCCTATACAAGTACACCAGGTATTAGTACCTAACGTGCATGAAAGATTAATTCCTTTTATAAATGTAAATTGAATTGCCAGTACAACAAGATGATCATATATTGTAATTATCATGTCAGTCAAGATTTTTTATGTCCAATACCATGTCAGGGTTTTAGACTGTGAACAGCTGGTTGCCTGTTGTGACCTAATATCATTTTCATTTGGCTAAATCATTAGACCTGCAGAATTCACTTCTTGTTGATCCTTCATCAGCTGTTAAATCTCAAGACCTTTTTAGATTTCCTGTAATCTTCCACAAGCAGTATTTCACCAGATATTGCATTACTTTATAGTTAGTCCTTACATTTTACATTTCAGGTACAAACACTTTGATCAGTACTTTACACTTTGGATGATTACATTATCACTTGTCCATGTGATGTCTCCTGGACAACGAATGTAGACATGAAATTGATAAATGTGTGAGTTTCTGAATGTAGAGGTATTTCTCAATTTTTTTCAACAGATACCTCCTATAGTCTGAAAAAATAGTTTACTTCATACAGTGTAGTGCTGTTTGGTGTCATCCTGTGAGGGGTTCCATGATATTTCAGCATAGTGCATATGAATGGTACAAAAAGGGCAAAGATAACCCTAGAGAGGGGTAAAGTCCCAAGTGCCAAAGGTGACCGAATAGATCAGGACTCCCCCATAGACTATCTAAACAGCACCCCCTGGTTCTGGGGTGTTTCAGTCTGTAGGGTGTTCTGTTTGGTCTCAGCCTGTAGGGGATACCGTGGTGTTGCTGTTAGGGGTTCTGTAGTATTTCAGTCTGTAGGGTGAGCTGTGGTGTTTTGGTCTGTAGGGGGTGCTGTGGTGTCACAATCGGAAGGGGGTACTGTGGTGTTGCAGTCTATAGGGGGTTCTGTGTTGTTTTAGTCTGTAGGGTGTGCTGTAGGGTTTCAGTCTGTTCAGGCCCAGTTATACTGCCTTGCAGACATGCATGCGGACGCGCACGCGGACACTGCAAACACCACGGATGTGTGGCTGTTTCTATTATATTGCTTTTTTTAGTCCGCTTGGAGTCTGCTTCCACACATATGCAGTAGATCTACGTCTACAGGAAGAACTCCTGTCCAGTCGGTGGCAGTAATGCACTCCAACTGGTTTTCCAACCGCCAATAAGCACCAAAGACAACAGAAGAAGAAGTTTACAGGAAGACGTCTTTATACTGTTTTAAGGATGAGTTGTAAAGGTGCAAGTAACAATGAATCGCTTTGCGCAGCCTCTCTTCAAATTAAGGGTCCATTTTGGTTATCTAGCGCATATGTAATTGGTGCTCTTGTAGCGTAGAAGCTGCGTACACAACTCCACGGATGTCTGCACAGAGCCTCACGTACACCCTCTGATGATGAAATTTATGTCATGCAGACCCTAGCAGACCCTTGTGTACTCGCGGACGCGGAAAGTACAACATCGGCTTTTGGGGTTCTGTGGTATTTCAGTCTGTAGGGGGTTCTGTGGTGTTTCAATCTGTAGGGTGTGCTGTGGGGTCTCAGTCTGTAGGGGGTGCTGTGGTGTTTCAGCCTGTCAAGGTGTCTGAGGTATTTCTGTCTGCAGGGGGTGCTGTGGTGTCACAATCAGCTGGGGGTACTGTGGCGATTTAGCCTGTAGGAGGTGCTGTTTGATCTCAGTCTGTAGCGGATGCTATTTGTTTCCGGTTCGTAGGGGGTGCTGTTTGGTCTCAATCTGTAGGGCGTTCTCCGGTATTTCAGTCTGAAGGGGGTGCTGTTTGTTTTCAACCTGTAGGGGGTGCTGAGGGGTTTCAGCCTGTAGGGGCTGCTGTTTGGTCTCAGTCTGCAGGGGGTGCTGTGATGTTTCAGTCTGTTAAGGCCCAGTTATACTCCCTTGCAGACGTGCACGAGCAGCTGCGGGCACCGCGGATGCATAGCTGTTTGTATTATATTACTTTTTCAGTCCGCTTGGAGTCTGCTTCCACAAAAGCGTACAAGATCTGCATCTACAGGAAGAACTCCAGTCCAGTCGGTGGCAGTAATGCACTCCAGCTGGTTTTCCAACTGCCAATAAGCACCAAAGACAACAGAAGAAGAAGTTTACAGGAAGACGTCTTTATTCTGTTTTAAGGACAAGTTGTAAAGGTGCACAAAACAAATCTCTTCACACAGCCTCTCTTCAAATTCAGCGGCCATTTTGGTTCTCCAGCACATGCACACTTGGTGGTCTTGTAGCGTAGAAGCAGCATACACAACTCCATGGAAATCCACACAGAGCCTCGCGTACATCCTCTGATGATGAAATTTATGTCCTGCGGACCCCAGTAGACCCCAGCGGACCCTCGCGTACTTGCGGACACAGAAAAGAATAATATAACTATGCCCTCTCACTACTGAAGGTCATTTGGGCCAAGTGCATTATGGTCATTCATTTCTGAACTCAGTAATTCATGACAAATACATTGCATGTAAAACTGAAGGAGTGAGGCAGAGTGAGGCATAGTGACCAAGGTAATGCTGTGTCCAGTGGCCCTGCAAAGCGACTACTGCGACTGTGTCCCTGTAATAAGCTTTCCTTCCTGTCAAGCCCGCATCTGAGGCCAGCAAGCCAAAACATTCCAAGTTCCTCACATCCAGCTCTGCGCATGCCATAGGGGTACAAGTATGACATCACTGCATTTTTGGGGAAATAAAAATGTCTATCTTTTTAAGTGCATTGTAAAAAAAAGGGCAAACTCCTGGAATATAATGTCTGGAGTGTCCACTTTATTTTGAGCTCAGTTTGAATATGATATTTTTACTATGCTGTCAAAAATGCATGTTTTCCCCAATGGGAAAACACAGTTTCTGCCCGCAACCTGCGAGATGGCGACGCTTTTTTCCGGCACTTAGGTTGAGAGCTGAAAGCTGGCCCCTTGGATTGTCTCCATTGACTTATATTGGAGTTTCTGTCTCTACATGTTTATATAGTCCAAGCTCCAGAGCAGTGTGCTGAAACACAGCTGCTTCAAATGATCTGACACAGCTTTGGAGCGCCGTTTCATCTCTAGTTTTTACTGTGGAGATTCTTTTTTTGTTTGTTTTTTGTTAAATGTGCTGGAACAGCAATAGTTTAAGGATTCAGGATGCAGGGCAGATTTTGAGTTGTTTGATTTATTTGTCTTTTTTCTTTCCTTTACTGTGTGGATGGATGAGTTTTTCATGCTTGTGTGGTTGTTAGGCAGCTCCAGTGGAACGGTGACTCTGGTTATGCAGAGAGTCCCTGAAGGAGGAAGCATCGCCTGATCCGGGATGCAGCTGGATCTAAGAAGCCCCCACCCTGTAAGAGTGTGTGCTGGGGAGGTGGAGCCTCTTGGCTGTGAGGGCGGGGTCAGCACAAGATGACTGCGTGGGTGAGTCCCTGGGGTGAAGAGAGGACTGTTGGTTCTGAGGACCTGAAGACACTGCCAGAGCCACCAGGCCAGTCCATGAGCGTGGCACTGCGGATGGCCTTTTAGTTTTTTTTGGGGACGTAGCGAGGCCCAGCATGGTGGCACAGGCCAAGCTACGTCCCGCCCTTTTTCTGTTTCTGTTGTGTGTGTGTGTGTATGTGTGTGTGTGTGTGCAGCTTCCCCACAAATGGCAGTACTCCCCTGGAGTGTGGGACAGTGTGGTCCCCTCCTGCCCCATGCCAGGATGGGCAGGGAGCCATTACACTCGCTCTGTGGTGGAGTACCAGTTTGGTGGAGTTCCTCTCCTCACCGTTCCCTTTTGCTTTCATTGGGTAAAAGTGTTTAGGCAGGATTAAAGTGGAATTGTGTGGGGGGTAAACAGCTGGTGGAAATGTGAGTTTAAAATGTATTTGTGTTAAAAGGTCGATATTCTTCTGTATACAGGTGCTATCAAAATAAAACATTATTGTAAAGTCTATAATTGCACTCTGTACAGCATTAATACCATAGTGCAGAGAACAGAGAATGTGAATGCACCCAGTTACCATTCATTTTACCAAAGCAAACGGGGAACAGCTGAGAGTATTAGGAGCATCCCAAAACACACACACACAAATTCCATTATATCCACACTTTAAACATTAACTCGCCAAACAGTGTGGCAAGAGTATTTCAGTTGGATTCATTTTTAATTTGTGTGAAAGGACATATATGTTAATTGAATCCAGACATTGAGATGTAATATATGAAATAACTCTGGACTATAGAAATGGTGTAATGCATTCCTATAGTCCACAGGTATTTAATTTATTACAGATATATAATTTATCTATATCTGTCTGGATCACCATTCATTTCAATTGATGAAAACACCATTTCATCAATATTACACAGGCTTATGTATACATTACATGTATTTTACTATGGTAATTATATTAAACATTTTGTACAATATATTGTTACCATTTTACCATACATTAAATGTGTGTTAGGATCGAAGGTAAACACCCAAATCGTGAAAATGACCCTGGTGGTGATGATGAGATGAACCCATTCACAGGAAAAATGACCTGTTTGCATGTTTAATAACTTGTACAGTGTAATTTGTACAGTGTGAGTGACATTCATGCAGTTTAGAGCAGGCACATTTACATTTGATGGCTGCCAGCCTTCAGTCAGTCTGAAGGTGGCTCTACCCATGAGGCTGTCGTTACAACATACCTCCGGATCCAGCCTGACATGGTAGCACACCTTCATACCCTGCTACACACGCAAATGGAAGAACATTACAAGTGCATTCTCAGACTGATCAACTGCTGTGCCTCTTCTGTAGAACTGGATACATGTTCCCCCTCATAGTTTCTCTTGAGTCACATAAGACAGGCAACTTTGTTTATGACTGGTTATCAGATTTCTGTTTGCATAAACCCGCTTGGATACAGATAAACTGCAATGGTTTAATGAGCAGTAATACTGGTATGTCATAAATGGCTAAACAAACCTTAATTTGGCTTATTTATCCAGTCCAAGGTCTAATGATTCAACACTATTATTCACATAACATGTTGCAACCTATTTTTAATACTTGTTGCCAGATTCCAAATGAAATGAACAGACTGCTGAGTATGAAATAATAAACATCAGCTAACAGCACCCAGAGACAGAAAATAGTGGCACACATTTACATGTTGCATTATAAAAGTCTCAGATCAGAGGGACAATGGCAGCCCATTCCTTGTAGTTCTTTAATCAGCTGGATCAAGGTATGCCACAGTACCATTAAAATGCCAGCAATGCACCATTTCTCTCTGGAAACAAAGTGTAGGCAGTGTATGGCCATCCCATTTCTCCCCAATCAGCTGTGAGGAGAATTTCAGTGTTCCAGTGACCTACTGTATAATAACAGCTCATTACCTACAAAAATAGTCTATTATTTTACTGTATCAGAAATGTGGAGCAAGAAAGTGATAAAAATGGATCTGACTGTAAAACTATGGTTTTCCATGGCTTGCCATAAATCAAGGAGAGATTGGAATACTATCAGTACCTTACCTCTTTATCCTGGGCACCTGCACACTGTGTATTTACACTCCGAGACCTAAACTGAGGGCAATGTTTCTGATACATTTTAATGAGAATGTCACAACATTTACTAATACACTGGTTACAATCAGAGACTTAGAAAAATGACACAGTTGCTAGTATGTGCTTTTAGAGTTACATAATTTACCCTGAACATGAAATCATTTGTCTTGAAATACATTAACTGTGCCCTCAATGCCATAGTGACACTGCTTGTAATTTTATTTTTATTGAAAAAGGTATTGAGATGAAATCGAAATGTCTGTGGGAATTGAAGAAACCTTAAATTTGGACATTTGGGAAACACTTCATTTTGTAGAGAATACAGCATCAGTTGTTATTGTTTTAGAACAAACAGCAAATAATGCAAAAGTACAAAATAAATGTTCTCCTGATACAGACTGGACACAAAGAATCTTAAAAACTTCATTCAGATGGCTTTGTCCATTACGGGCAAATTTTCATATTTGTCGGAGGTCTCCTAATTAAGATTTCAGTTTCTAATTAACCATCATTAACAATTATGATAATATAGTATTTTAAGTTGTACTGTAAATCAAAGAAATGTATACATACTATTGACATGAAATAAACAAACCCATCTATAATCTACCTAATCTGTAATTAAGTAAATGTAAACTCACCTTATTATTCCATTGATTACAAACTCCTGTGCGATCCTCCTTGTCAGAGTTTGAACTCACCCAGCTGTGCTTTTTTAGCAGCTGATGTCTGGCAACATCCGTATACGCTACAGGTTAAGTTGGTTGTACAGCTACATACGCTACAGGTTAAGTTGGTTGTACAGGTATATACGCTACAGGTTAAGTTGGTTGTACAGGTACATACGCTACAGGTTAAGTTGGTTGTACAGCTACATACGCTACAGGTTAAGTTGGTTGTACAGCTACATACGCTACAGGTTAAGTTGGTTGTACAGCTACATACGCTACAGGTTAAGTTGGTTGTACAGCTACATACGCTACAGGTTAAGTTGGTTGTACAGCTACATACGCTACAGGTTAAGTTGGTTGTACAGGTACATACGCTACAGGTTAAGTTGGTTGTACAGCTACATACGCTACAGGTTAAGTTGGTTGTACAGGTACATACGCTACAGGTTAAGTTGGTTGTACAGGTTATGAGAGGGCACGTACATGGATGGAAGAAATAGGTGCCCAAATTAATTGTCCATGCATTTCTCTTATTCTATTACCTTGGTAGTACGCGTCAACAAAAATAAGTTATGTTGTCTCAGAGAATTATCATAATACTATGTCCTTGTTATCGATTGCGTGGTAGAAAAGACGTTGAAAGAGAATGGAAGTTTGTACAATGATTGACAATGAAAATAATGCTGTCGGGTCAGAATGAGGAGGAAACTCATAACTCAGCTATGAGCTGAATGGTAAGATGGATTAGCATTTATGTGGAATAGGCAAAGATGGTGCCTGATGCTTAAGGGAGAGTAATGTCATTTCAACACACAGCACACTGGAGCACTGCATCAGCACACAGCACACTGGAGCACTGCATCAGCACACAGCACACTGGAGCACTGCATCAGCACACAGCACACTGGAGCACTGCATCAGCACACAGCACACTGGAGCACTGCATCAGCACACAGCACACTGGAGCACTGCATCAGCACACAGCACTCTGGAGCACTGCATCAGCACACAGCTCACTGGAGCACTGCATCAGCACACAGCACACTGGAGCACTGCATCAGCACACAGCACGCTGGAGCACTGCATCAGCACACAGCACTCTGGAGCACTGCATCAGCACACAGCACACTGGAGCACTGCATCAGCACACAGCACACTGGAGCACTGCATCAGCACACAGCTCACTGGAGCACTGCATCAGCACACAGCACTCTGGAGCACTGCATCAGCACACAGCACACTGGAGCACTGCATCAGCACACAGCACGCTGGAGCACTGCATCAGCACACAGCACTCTGGAGCACTGCATCAGCACACAGCACACTGGAGCACTGCATCAGCACACAGCACGCTGGAGCACTGCATCAGCACACAGCACTCTGGAGCACTGCATCAGCACACAGCACGCTGGAGCACTGCATCAGCACACAGCACTCTGGAGCACTGCATCAGCACACAGCACACTGGAGCACCAGTGTTTTTTTTATCAAATTTGCTAATAAACAGTGAATCCACCATAAGCTAGCATCATTAGCAGCAATCTATGAAAACAATGGAAACTTCCAACTAAGCCACATTTGCTGACAGAGTGATTTTCTAGCAGGTGATGCCAGTGTGACATTTTAAGTGTACTTCCTGTGAAGATACATAGATTTCAGGTACACTCCCACTTTAAGGAGCAAAGGGTTTACATCGAGGAAGTCTTACATTACGTTACTGCCGCCCTTTCACAAGTTATGCAAACCATGAAACACTGTCAACCTTTATACCACAAAACCTAAGCTGGGGGTGTGTCTGGGCACACTATGGACTCTTAAAAATCATGTTGGGTTCCTCTCACTTTCTGTTCCTGTGTATATGAGCTGGATACACAACATGCACTTTGAGCACCCAGGCCCTGGGCAGGTGTCTGTTCTCTGAGTCACTGGATTTCTCATGTTCCTCCTTTCTCATGATACACTCCTTTACATACACATTGATGTTCTTGCTGTTTGCACGGATTTCTAAACACAAACTACGCAAACTGATTCACAAACTGTGCCCTAACTATATTTTTTTATTGTTGGTCCATTATATCCCCATAATATAATAAATTAATTAAAATTAATAATTAAAAAAGAAAGTATAAAAGGGTTAGAAAGCGGATTCATTTGTGATACGCCTGAAACATACGTACTAATACGGCAGCAAAATAATACTTTGATGTGTGTACTTTCTTTTTTGGAAGAGTATACAGTATATCCAGTGTGAGTAGATGTGTAACTGGAAGAGTATAAGACTCAGTTTGGTACTCAACAGTGACACGCACAGTTTTTGGTCTCGTCAGGTAGCGTCCAGTATGCTTAGATAAAATGTGACTGCTTCCTGGAGTGTTTTCTGCCCTTTGGTATGTGACTTAAAGTAAGGAACTTCAAAAACACACTTCAAGCTTCCAGTAAAAAGGGATTAGCATTCTGCTATCTGAAAATACGCTCCGCCCATTTATTCACGGGCCTTTATGGAGACTTTCGTGCCGCTAAATTACTTTTCCTTTGCATAAAAATGTCTTAATCATTCAGCAATCAATCTGGAGGACTTACTTAGTTGTGTGCATTTTTAATTTATTCACTGAATTAATTTTATCCTTGTCATTTCAGTCCTAAGACATGTGTTGAGTGTGGGCCCAGTCATATTTTATTTCAGAATTTGGCCAGCCATTTGAGCACATTTTTAAAAAGATTTTAAAATTTAAAATTATTTAAAATAATATTTATTTTAAAATTGAAATTAAAAAGCTAGGTGCTTTTTGAGCTGGAGATAACTGTATCTGCACATTCAGTTAAAGCTTAAGATTTTAAACTATAATTGAGGAACGCAGTGAAACTGAAGTTGAGTGTCGTACAGGAGGACCCTGAGATATGTGTGTGTGGGTGTGTTTGTATGTGTGTGTTACAGGAGGACCCTGAGATGTGTTTGTGTGTGTGTGTGTTAAAGGAGGACTCTGAGATGTGTGTGTATGTGTATAAGAGTGTATGTGTGCATGTGTGTGAGTATGTATGTGTGTGTGTGTGTTGCAGGAAGACCCTGAGATGGGTGTATGTGTGTGTGTTACAAGAGGACCCTGAGATGGGTGTGTGTGTGTGTGTGTGTGTTACAGGAGGACTCTGAGATGGGTGTGTGTGTGTGTGTGTTACAAGAGGACCCTGAGATGGGTGTGTGTGTGTGTGTGTGTGTGTGTGTGTGTGTGTGTGTGTTACAGGTGGTGTGTGTGTTACAGGAGGACTCTGTGTGTGTGTGTGTGTGTGTGTGTGTGTGTTACAGGAGGACTGTGTTTGTGCCTTTGCTTGCAGGGACTGGTGTACATGAATATTTCTTCCCCACCCTAAACCAGGTGCGTAGTTGTGATAAAAAGTTTCCATTAGATAGTGCATATATTGCTCGATAAGATTATTGATGGTACTAGGATGGACAGTTTTAATTAATTGTTGATATTATTACTACAAGTATATAATTTGCAGCATCATTTTCAATCCATGCCTGATCGATGGTTTAAATGTTTTGGGGCGAAGTGTCATTTTCAAACATGATTGACACATATGAAAAACACGGTGAAAGGGATATATTACATACGGCCTCCAATATTAGGCAACAGAAGGCAGACTGGACTGTGGCCGGTACATGTGCCAAATCTGGGCAGAATGGCTAAAAGCCATCGAGCTCCAGTCATATGTACAGGATTGATGATCGCTCATAATTTCATATCTGATGGACAGGGGTAATAGTTTTTTGGTCTTCATCGGGCTTATCACATAGCTGAAGATATTTTAAAAAATTCCACATCCTTATTACATTACAAAGAATTGTATGTCACATTAAGAGGTAGAGGAGCAATGGCAGTCCAGATCTAAGAGCTTCCAGAAAAGGACCTGCCATAAATTAAGCTCTGGGGATGATCATAATAAAATCCGCACTGATTCATAAGACAGTCATTTAAATAGGGTGAGCACAGTAATTCTGTTATTTGTTTTTTTTTGTGATTC
Organism: Albula glossodonta; assembly: GCA_019788955.1. Lineage (NCBI taxonomy): Eukaryota > Metazoa > Chordata > Actinopteri > Albuliformes > Albulidae > Albula > Albula glossodonta. The sequence continues at coordinate 83,337 of JAFBMS010000108.1, read as the reverse complement.
ACATTTGTTGTCTTTAGTTACCGCTCACTTGTCATGTCTTTTTGAAGAGAGACAATTGAAACAGCATCCTTGTCTTCCATTTGATTTCATGGCCAGCTGCATTTTCACTAAGTCAAATTCTGCTGCTTCCTGCCATTCAGGCTCACAAATCCATACATACAGTACACCAAAACATACAGTACACCAAAGAGATTTAGTAAAAAAAAACAAACAAACAAAAAAAAAAACAAATCACTCACATGCTACACATCACTAATGTTGATCCTAGCTAAACAATGGTGATCATGAACTTCACCATGAATTAATGTTTATCTAGTGTCTCTGTTGGAAAATAGAATAAAAAATAGGAAAATAAGATTTCTTTACTTCTTTTGCCTTTAACCAGTTGCAGTCCTGAGCATGGCAGAACATAAGCACAAGGAAGTACCACAGAAGTGACAAACCTTTTTAACATTCATTTTTCAAATATTTTCATATATGTTTTTGATGATTTCATTCATTTTTATGTTCCTGTTGTGAAACATTGCCTTGGTTACAGCTCAAAAGCTCAAGAAGCTCAGGATGCCAGGTACAGTCCGTAACCAGGTGAAGACCATGTTTCTGCACAATTTAAGCAGATGGCTCAACAAGCCATAGTTACAGGTACAGTGAGGAAGAGTGATATCATTTTGATTGTGTCCCTACCAAGGAAACAAGGCCATGAAAAGCACTTTGTGGGCGATCTTTGAGCGGGCTTTATGGTGCATTCCTCCTCCATCAGTCTCCTCCTTAGCGTGCTGACAGACAGTAAAACCAGACTTTGAACATATTACGAGGTGAACATCGAGCCCTCCCATGTACAGTTATAAAAACTGATTTATGCTTCTCATTTCCTTCAGTTCGTTCACTCCATGGAATACAGCGAACTGCCCACAGCTCGGTAAGACATGGAGGAGCTGAGAGAAAGGGGGAAGAAGAGGGATGGAAGACACAGGTTAGTTTTGCCTTTTCCAAACTACAGTTACTGTTCATTACTGTAATAAAATATAATATATTACATTATATCAGGATAAATATAATAAATTATATATATATATAATAAATTACATGTGGATATATGTTTATCTTCATATAATAATCTTTGCTCGAAATAAAATGAACACTCACTCCAGACATTATATTGCAGCAGTTTTCAGTTTTGTTATGATACACTTAAAAAGATACAGACATTTTTATTTACCCAAAAATGCTGTGATATCATAATTAGCCTTTTTGACATGCCCAGAGCTGGGTATGACGAACTTGTCAAGCCCTCAACAGGCCTCAGTTGTGGGCTTGACTGGCAGGAGAGATTATTATGTACCTGTCTCGTGGAAAGTATACCAAAACGGGAACAATTACCATAATGATTGCCTTATTAAAAACTATTTGTTTGTATATGCTTGTTTAGTTGAACAATTTTGGGTTCTCTGTTAAAATCATTGAAACAACCTGCAAGTTGTTGACAGCAGGATACTTTGTATATTTTTGGTTGTGGAGATCATTGTAAATAATGCGTAGGATGTCTGGGCCATAATCATTATGTAAATAGGAGTACACTGTTTTTGTATGGAACTTGTAAATGTGATTCTCGCTGTTTATGACCTGTCCTTCACCTCCCTTTTTATGTTTAATTTAATCCTATATTATGTGTGTTTTCACTTTTATTTTTTGTGGCTAATTGTGAATTCTAATCAAAGTTTAGGAACATTTAAGTGTGGTATTGTGTTATTTCCTTAAGATGATAGTGGGTGTAGTTCATACATGGCAACTACGATGTAAAGGAAATGGTGAGTGTGGTGAGGTTTGGGCGACGCTGTGCCTGTTGAGTAGGGGTTTATTACAATATTGGTTTTTATAAATGTTACGTAGCTACACAAGACACACATACATTAAAAAGGTGGATCTAAAATGGATAAATCATCAATGAATTGGTCAGACAACATTGGCATTAAAATGTTTTAATAGACTCTCAAACAAACAAACAAACAGATGTGTTTCAGGGCTGAGGAAAGTTTGTGTGTGCCAAAACACATCCATGCTGGTTGTTTATGACAATAATTTTTATGCAACTGCTGTCCAACTTCTAATCTGAGTATGCGAGAAACCATTTTTACCCTTTATATCCCAGGCTAAAAGAAAGTCAATAATAACTTACAACAAACAATCACCTACAAATCAATAAGCAAATTCTTGATTATTTATTATAAAAATCAGTTGTCAGTTATTGTAGGCAATACATTTTCTCAGATGCAATGCTTCAACTGTGGATAATTTTTTGCGGAGTGAAAAGCTCAGCTAGCAGTGGGGAAGGCTTTCAAGTAACTTGTTCAACACGTCATTGCTGGGCGTCTTTTTCTTTGAGCATGTGACAAAGGAGACAACTCCACATGTCCATTGGTGGCCAAAATGACACTTCCTGGTTCTGAAGTTGACTCCATTGACTTCTATTGGAGTTGCTGTCTCTACACGTTTATATACAGGGGGTCCTCGATTTATGATCGAGTTCCGTTCCTACGAATTGTCGTAAGTCGATTTTCGACGTAAGTCGGAAATTATACCTAGATTATGCCTAAATTCCAAAAATGTTATCTCCAACAAAATCATTAACTCATGTGGTAACCAATTTGTCACACTGACTATATTATATATATTAACAAAATTAGTCATTTGTTAAGAAAGCAGGGTCATTTTAATGAATATATGGATTTTTTTGTTGCCATAGCAACACACATCAACAACATGTTTGTTGCCTCAACATGAATTTCAGTATTTAGCTTTGTGGTGTTGAAAAAACATGCAAATTTCATTGGGATATAAATGCTATTTACTATCAAGACGCTCCCTACAGCATGGAAGATATTAAAGATACCTTTGTATGTTTTCCAGTCAGACATATCTTTATTGAGTATGTGTCGCATTCCTCCCTGAGTGTACAGTCTCAGCCATCCATCCTTTATCTAAACCCTCACCATCCAACCTTGGGTGGCTGGCATCTTTCCCACAGTAAAAGGCACAGAAAGATCTTGCACAGGTCATCAGCCTATTTTAGGGCCAGACAGACACTTACTTCTATATGCATGTGCACACACGTGCACACACACACACACACACCCACACTCACACACACACACACACCCGCACTCACACACTCACACACACACTCCCACATTCACACACACACACTCCCGCACTCACACACACACTCCCACATTCACACACACACACACACACACTCCTGCACTCACACACACAAGCACACACACACTGAAGATGCACTGAAGCTATGCCAGGCCTATTTGAAGTTCAGGGAGTAGCAAAGAGTGCTGACTTGTATAACTTTGCATCCATAGTCACCAGACCTCAACCACACTGAACCTCTTTGGGAACATTTGAAAATGAAAAAGGCAAAGTCTAGTGTAACGTCACAAGACACTTTCTGGTATGCTCCAACATTGTGTTGAGATAACATTGATTCTCATATTCTAGATACATTTTTTCAACTTATATTAGTAGAAGAATTGTAATCTTGTTTAAGAAATATCATTGGACTAAAAATTGCTTTTGTATTTACAAAAAAGACAGATCTTTGGACTGCACAGTCGGGTATGACCTGCTAAATGTGATGTGCTGTATTTCTGTGACATATATGCAGGACCTGGTTATTTGATATGCTAAATTTCAAAGTTCATACAGCAGAGAAGCGCCTGGTTAATGTGATGTGCTGTGTTTTTAGTACATATAGTATAGGAGGACCTGCTAAATGTGATGTGCTGTGTTTTAGTACATATAGTATAGGAGGACCTGGTTAATGTGATGTGCTGTGTTTTTAGTATACACAGTATAGGAGGACCTGGTTAATGTGATGTGCTGTGTTTTTAGTATACACAGTATAGGAGGAGCTGGTTAATGTGCTGTGCTGTGTTTTAGTACATATAGTATAGGAGGACCTGGTTAATGTGATGTGCTGTGTTGTGTTTTTAGTATATACAGCAGAGTAGGACCTGCTAAATGTGATGTGCTGTGTTTTCAGTATATACAGCAGAGTAGGAATTGGTTAATGTGCTGTGCTGTGTTTTTAGTATATACAGCAGAGTAGGACCTGGTTAATGTGCTGTGCTGTGTTTTTAGTATATACAGCAGAGTAGGACCTGGTTAATGTGCTGTGTTTTTAGTATACACAACAGAGTAGGGCCTGGTTAATGTGCTGTGTTGTGTTTTCAGTATATACAGCAGAGTAGGGCTTGGTTAATGTGCTGTGCTGTGTTTTCAGTATATACAGCAGAGTAGGACCTGGTTAATGTCCTGTGTTTTCAGTATATAAAGCAGAGTAGGGCCTGGTTAATGTGATGTGCTGTGTTTTTAGTATACACAACAGAGTAGGGCCTGGTTAATGTGCTGTGCTGTGTTTTTAGTATATACAGCAGAGTAGGACCTGGTTAATGTGCTGTGCTGTGTTTTTAGTATATACAGCAGAGTAGGACCTGGTTAATGTGCTGTGTGTTTAGTATACACAGCAGAGTAGGACCTGGTCAATGTGCTGTGCTGTGTTTTCAGTATATACAACAGAGTAGGGCCTGGTTAATGTGATGTGCTGTGTTTTTAGTATATACAGCAGAGTAGGACCTGGTTAATGTGCTGTGCTGTGTTTTTAGTATACACAACAGAGTAGGGCCTGGTTAATGTGATGTGCTGTGTTTTTAGTATACACAACAGAGTAGGGCCTGGTTAATGTGCTGTGCTGTGTTTTTAGTATATACAGCAGAGTAGGACCTGGTTAATGTGCTGTGTTTTTAGTATACACAGCAGAGTAGGACCTGGTCAATGTGCTGTGCTGTGTTTTCAGTATATAAAGCAGAGTAAGACCTGGTTAATGTGCTGTGCTGTGTTTTTAGTATATACAGCGGAGTAGGACCTGGTTAATGTGATGTGCTGTGTTTTTAGTATACACAGCAGAGTAGGGCCTGGTTAATGTGATGTTCTGTGTTTTTAGTATACACAGCAGAGTAGGACCTGGTCAATGTGCTGTGTTTTTAGTATACGCAGCAGAGTAGGACCTGGTCAATGTGCTGTGTTTTTAGTATATATAGCAGAGTAGGACCTGGTTAATGTGCTGTGCTGTGTTTTCAGTATATACAGCAGAGTAGGACCTGGTTAATGTGCTGTGCTGTGTTTTCAGTATATACAGCAGAGTAGGACCTGGTTAATGTGCTGTGTTTTTAGTATACACAACAGAGTAGGACCTGGTTAATGTGATGTGCTGTGTTTTCAGTATATACAGCAGAGTAGGACCTGGTTAATGTGCTGTGTTTTTAGTATATACAGCAGAGTAGGACCTGATTAATGTGATGTTCTGTGTTTTCAGTATATAAAGCAGAGTAGGGCCTGGTTAATGTGATGTTCTGTGTTTTTAGTATACACAGCAGAGTAGGACCTGGTTAATGTGCTGTGTTTTTAGTGTACACAGCAGAGTAGGACCTGGTCAATGTGCTGTGTTTTTAGTATATACAGCAGAGTAGGACCTGGTTAATGTGCTGTGTTTTTAGTATATACAGCAGAGTAGGACCTGGTTAATGTGCTGTGTTTTCAGTATATACAGCAGAGTAGGACCTGGTAATGTGCTGTGTTTTTAGTATACACAACAGAGTAGGACCTGGTTAATGTGATGTGCTGTGTTTTTAGTATACGCAGCAGAGTAGGGCCTGGTTAATGTGATGTTCTGTGTTTTTAGTATATACAGCAGAGTAGGACCTGTTTAATGTGATGTGCTGTGTTTTCAGTATATAAAGCAGAGTAGGACCTGGTTAATGTGCTGTGTTTTTAGTATACGCAGCAGAGTAGGACCTGGTCAATGTGCTGTGTTTTTAGTATATATAGCAGAGTAGGACCTGGTTAATGTGCTGTGTTTTTAGTATACGCAGCAGATTAGGACCTGGTCAATGTGCTGTGTTTTTAGTATATACAGCAGAGTAGGACCTGGTTAATGTGCTGTGTTTTTAGTATACGCAGCAGATTAGGACCTGGTCAATGTGCTGTGTTTTTAGTATATACAGCAGAGTAGGACCTGGTTAATGTGCTGTGTTTTTAGTTTACACAGCAGAGTAGGACCTGGTTAATGTGATGTGCTGTGTTTTCAGTATATACAGCAGAGTAGGACCTGGTTAATGTGCTGTGTTTTCAGTATACACAGCAGAGTAGGACCTGGTTAATGTGATGTTCTGTGTTTTTAGTATATACAGCAGAGTAGGACCTGGTTAATGTTCTGTGTTTTTAGTATACACAGCAGAGTAGGACCTGGTTAATGTGATGTTCTGTGTTTTCAGTATATACAGCAGAGTAGGACCTGGTTAATGTGCTGTGTTTTAGTATATACAGTAGAGTAGGACCTGGTTAATGTTCTGTGTTTTTAGTATACACAGCAGAGTAGGACCTGGTTAATGTGATGTTCTGTGTTTTTGCAGGGACACTTGGGACCCTTTCCAGCTGAATCCCATTGGTGCTGAAAAAGAAGAAAAGAGAAGATGCTTTATATTTGCACAGCACCTGGTGGCAGTGATTGTTGGACTGTTTGTCTTAACAAGTGCTGTCATAAGCAAGGTGAAGCATTACAAAGCTCTACTTATCTGAAGCTTGCTTTAGCCTGTGACAGTCTGTCATAAGCTCTGCTTATCTAAAGCTTGCTTTAGCCATAGTATGGATAAATGATAGTTTGGTCTATGCCTTCTGCATTTTCTTCTGTATCAAACAACCATTTAGGAGTTCTGAAAGACCTGTACTCTCATTGTGTATTTTTGAGGTTCTATTTGACAAAATAACTGACTTTACAATGCTGTATGAGAAAATGATAAACAGGAAGGATATATGAAATCCATTGTTTGCTCCTCTTCCTTTAACCGCAGTTAACAGTTTTTTTTAACTACGGTCAAGGTATTTTATTAGATATAACATAAACTATATATGAATTAACAGTGCAAAATGCAGAATAAATGCATTTTAGTATACAATATTATATTTTTGAATGTGCAGTATTCTTGTAGTACTCTTCATTTCTTTCAACAATTTAACTTTTAAATAAAATGGAATTGCAGGGTTCTCTGGTGGTCCTTTGCATGTTCGCAGACCCAAATTCAAAGACACCCGAAGACCATCCTTTCTATCTGCTGATGCTGACGGTCAGCCTGGTGGTGCCCAACGTGGTGATGTTCCTGAAATCTCTGTGGAAATGCGCCTTCAAGAGCTTTGTCACCCCCAACATGAAGACGATGGGAATTGTGAGTTTATTCACTTCAGTCAGTGAGACCAAAAATTCTAATGTGGGAGGACATTGAGAATGTGAGACGTTTGATTTCCAATGTGTGAGGATACCTTTTAATGTCCAAAATCTTTTCATAAACCTGAAACTGTGCATGCTTAACAAATAACTAATAAACATTGTGCATGCCACAAAAACTGATGTTTCTAATCGTAAATCACAACTAATCCTACAATCCTTGGGCACATATGAACTCGCACAAAAACCCCACCCAATGAACTATTCATTTCATCATATGTGGTATTTAGGAAGCCAAATTCAGTTTTACCAAGACTCACATAATTTGTGAATGACACAGCAATTTAAAGAATACAACCACAGCAGAAACTGGAGCAAAGAACAGAAATTTCTCAGACTGTGAAATCAAGCTAATCATCTCAGGAATTGAGACAAAAGGTTTTATTTGGAAGTCTGAGCATGGGGTAACAAACAAAAAAAGCATCTTGATGCTTTTGTTCCCCCAGCTGTGATTAATTCATTTAAAGGGGCAACATGACAGCTGGCCATGGATGGTTTTCACCATGCATATTTTATTGTAGTCTTTAAAATTTTGCTCTTTGAATACATTATATTTTATGTTCGGAACAAATGGAAGGTGTAGTGATATCATGTTTGTTTTCTGTTTTTCTCTCACAGTTCTGTGTGATTGAGGTGCTGGTTTCTCTCGGAACATCACTCCTCGTTCTAGTTTCAATGCCACAGTTTGACATTTTCACCAACCTCTTCCTGTCGGGAGGTGTCTGCTTCCTGTCTTCACTTCTGCAGGTTATCTTTCGCTTGCAAAAGGATAACTGGAAGATCATTTTCCCCATCTGTTCCCTTCTTCTTGTTCTCTCAGGTTACATCCTTTTAGCAATAGATTTCTATGTTCGAGAAACTTCGTTTGTTCCCGACGTAAAAAAAGATTGTTACGTTTATGTAGGCATTTCCATCTTTGCATCTGTTTTGGTGTCTTTCAACTGGTGGGAGAACCCTTTGCAGGCTAGTAACCGCATTGAGGAAACTCTTACAGAGTTGGATGGCTTTAGAGAGTTTTTGCTTATGATCACCAGCCTTCTACGCATTGTTGTCATTGGTGGAGTGTTTGCAATATTTTTTGAATTTTTCCGGCCCGAGACTGTTGACTGGTCATACTTTTCTAAAGTTCCTGATCAAGTTCAGCAACTTGGGATTGGCCTGCTGTTACTGCAGGCCTTTTCCTCTTTGGCATGCCACTGGTTCGGCATCGTGGCGTGTAAGATCCACGCCGTCAGATGCAGCTTTGCATTCCCCATTTCCTTTGCTGCCCCCGCCGTCCTCATTGTGGGCATGGCGCTCTTCCTGACACAGGCTGGCGATCTGGATGGAGTTCAAACAGGCAGTTTCACGGACTTTTGTTTAAGTTTAGAAAACATTCAAAACAAAAACATGACTGCAATGGTACTGTCCAAAATCTCAGAGAGCATCTGCAGGACATCCCTCAACAACAGCTACCAGTCCTGGCCTTTTACCATTCTGGTGCTGGAAGGGCTGGCCATGTGGCTCGGATTGCTGTGTGCCACATACCACGTATGGAACATCAAGGTCCAGAGGATTGAACGAACCTCTCAGTTGTTTGTTCGCCGACTGTATGAGTCAGCCTTCATCGATCAGTCCATGTTACTGAACACCAAGATGAAGGTTACCCGGGCAAGAAGCATGGAATCGTAAGTCAGCAACATTCTTACAGTCCACACCAGTGCGTTAGAGTCAGGAACAGTCTCACAGTACACACCAGTGCGTTAGAGTCAGGAACAGTCTCACAGTACACACCAGTGCGTTAGAGTCAGGAACAGTCTCACAGTACACACCAGTGCGTTAGAGTCAGGAACAGTCTCACAGTATACACCAGTGCGTTAGAGTCAGAAACAGTCTCACAATATACACCAGTGCATTAGAGTCAGGAACAGTCTCACAGTCCACACCAGTGCGTTAGAGTCAGGAACAGTCTCACAATATACACCAGTGCATTAGAGTCAGGAACAGTCTCACAGTATACACCAGTGCATTAGAGTCAGGAACAGTCTCACAGTCCACACCAGTGCGTTACAGTCAGGAACAGTCTCATAATACACAACAGTGTGTTAGAGTCAGGAACAGTCTCACAGTCCACACCAGTGCGTTAGAGTCAGGAACAGTCTCACAGTCCACACCAGTGCGTTAGAGTTAGGAACAGTCTCACATTCCACACCAGTGTGTTAGAGTCCGGAACAGTCTCACAATACACAACAGTGTGTTAGAGTCAGGAACAGTCTCACAGTCCACACCAGTGCGTTAGAGTTAGGAACAGTCTCACATTCCACACCAGTGTGTTAGAGTCCAGAACAGTCTCACAATATACACCAGTGCATTAGAGTCAGGAACAGTCTCACAGTACACACCAGTGCGTTAGAGTCAGGAACAGTCTCACATTCCACACCAGTGTGTTAGAGTCAGGAACAGTCTCACAGTCCACACCAGTACGTTAGAGTCAGGAACAGTCTCAAAGTTTACACCAGTGCGTTAGAGTCAGGAACAGTCTCACATTCCACACCAGTGCGTTAGAGTCCGGAACAGTCTCACAGTACACACCAGTGCGTTAGAGTCAGGAACAGTCTCACAGTATACACCAGTGCATTAGAGTCAGGAACAGTCTCACAGTACACACCAGTGTGTTAGAGTCCGGAACAATCTCACAGTACACACCAGTGTGTTAGAGTCAGGAACAGTCTCACAGTATACACCAGTGCATTAGAGTCAGGAACAGTCTCACAGTACACACCAGTGTGTTAGAGTCAGGAACAGTCTCACAGTACACACCAGTGTGTTAGAGTCAGGAACAGTCTCACTGTCCACACCAGTGTGTTAGAGTCAGGAACAGTCTCACAGTCCACACCAGTGCGTTAGAGTCAGGAACAGTCTCAAAGTTCACACCAGTGCGTTAGAGTCAGGAACAGTCTCACAGTACACACCAGTGTGTTAGAGTCAGGAACAGTCTCACAGTCCACACCAGTGCGTTAGAGTCAGGAACAGTCTCAAAGTTCACACCAGTGCGTTAGAGTCAGGAACAGTCTCACAGTCCACACCAGTGTGTTAGAGTCAGGAACAGTCTCACAGTACACACCACTGCAGGTGTACAGTTTTGTTGTAGTAGCTCCATCTTGAGATGGGACAAACAGTGGAGTCTCTGGGCTAAACACACCTGCTTACATCTGGTCACTAAATGGAAAGTTCATTACAACTGTAGACAAGCTGTTGCAAGTATCCGCACATCATAGTACCAGCTTTTGAAATGAAATTACAAGTGCATGCTACCTCATATCTCAAAATGAAACCACAAAACTACATAAACATGACAAATACACTCCCATAGACCTCTGCCAATAAACGTTCATAGTACATTTCGAGACCAATAAATTGAAATGTCAGTGCCAAAATTATTAGACCTCAAATTCAAAAGAGCATTTTTTTTATTGATTCACAAAAGAAGAATCATAGTTGCAATTGGTATTAATTGCAAGTGGTATCCACTTCTTCACACTCAGTCTGGCTCAAATTCCATCCTTCAACTAGCTGCAAATGAACCAGATATCAATCAGACTGGTCCTTACTAAATTAGATCCTAAATCCAGGTAGCTAGTTCATGCAAGCTGACAAACTGAGATAACAAACAGCCTAGTTTCACATTAGCTAGCTAGAATGCCCTTTTTAGAAAGGAATGCAAAATGTATTTCTTAATAATGTGAAGCGCATGGCGACTTCACTGACCAATACTGTAATGTAAAGCATTCAGTATCTGCATTTACTTAAGACACATTTATACATCATATCTGAAGTGTTAAAATGTATCACTTTAGAGTGTAATTCAATTATGCCTTTTATTTCTCACCTGAGTGCTTTTACCCATTTGGCTTGCATTACCCATCTGTAGCATGATGCAGACTGCATCTTCTCCACAGTCCACACCTTCTACTAGGGAAGCAAAGACTATATATTTGAAAATCTGCATTATAATTAACTCAGCCATCAGGTGTTTCAACTATATTACTCACAAGGAATGACAAATATATTGGTGAACTACCTAAATTGCTGAAACAGTACTGTGTTTCTTTCTTGTAGACGTGATGAGCTTGAAAGCTGTGTTATCTACCTTTGTGCAACTATGTGGCATGAAACCTATGATGAAATGCTCAAGATTCTCACATCGATGTTCAGGTATGAGCAAATGTATTTATTCTCTGATGACATAAAAAGGGGATAGAAATTTCTGAACTACAAATGAATAATTGTGCTTGTTGATGGTTTTTTTAGGTTGGATCGATACAGAGGAGACCCAAAAGAAGAACATAAGGATAATTTTGACTTCGAATGTCATATTTTTGTGGATGATTCATTTAAGAAAGACGATGAGCACGATTACAAGCAGGTCAATCAGTATGTGAATGATCTTGTTCATGTTATCATTGAAGTGTACAGGTGAGCAAAAGTACTTTTATAATCCTGTTTTTGTTTACAAAGAAGTTAGTAGGTCAAGGTGTTATTTTATATCATATATTCACATGTACTATATGTGTAGTCTGTCAAGGGGGAACAACTAAAAGCATTGTTATTTCTATCCATTTTACTTATTTATATCTTTGTTTATTGTGTTGTGAACCCAAAATTTTTTTAACAAAATGTAATTTTTCAAAACAAATCTATGGAAAGCTAGTTTCACGCATCTAAGCAGGAATCAGAGAGATATGCAAGGTAGGGTTGATGTGTGCAACCCTGTCTCACCTGTCTTCAGAAACATATACATGTTATATGAAAAAAATCTATTAAGATTGAGGGTGTTCTGCAATAATTTGTATATATGAAAAATATTAATATCATATCATTTTTATTTTCTCAGGGTCTTTACAAACAAAGAGCCAGATGATGTGGCGATCATTGAGACTCCATACGGAGGCCGGTTAATGTTTGTGATGCCTGAGGGAAACATGCTGTACATTCACCTGAAAGACAAACAGCTGATCCGCAACAAGAAGAGATGGTCACAGGTAGGCATGTGTCTCTCACCACATTATTCCCCTCTGGAACGCATTAATGAGAGTATGAGGTAGATTCGCGAGCCTTGCGACTGAGCTACACACTCACTAGTTATAGATGATCACTATCAACCTGTAGTTCTGTAGTATTGTGTGATTCAGTTTATAGTACAGTTTTAGCTATAACATTTATTGCTCTCTCTCACTCTCCTAGTCACTCTCCCTCATTCACTCGCTCTGTGAGTTAGCTGGCTGTCTAGGCCATAACGTTTAAATGGTGAGAAGAGCCTTAGAATTTCTATTATGAACATTTTCTGATATTTTTGCATATGTTTCAGATCATGTATTTGTACTACTTGCTTGGCTGGAAAGGCTACATTGTCAAGAATCCCCAACAAATAACAGTAAGTAGTCTCCTGTAAAATAATATTGGTTATTTTAGTAACCTTTTTATTGTTTTATTTAAATAAAAGGAAAATGAAAAACATAAATAGAAATGTGTCCGGGTGTGTGTGCGTGAGCGTGTGTGTGTGTGTTTATCGTGCAGTTTATTATAAATATTAATTTCATACTTGATTTCATGCAGGTCAGTTGATTCTTAAAGGGATACTGCAACATTTTGGCAATCAGGCTATTTTGTCCACCAGCCAAAACTAGAGAAATACACCGGTATCATCTGAATTTTGATTCATGTATTCCGGAGAAATTATCTGAACAATTTTCTGGACTTTGCTTTCTGGAGCTTTCGTAAAATGAATGGAAGTCCATTGGGATAGCTCTAATAAAAAGAGAAATCTTCGAGCAATATCCACAGACCTAATGTTTGAGATCTTGTGCTCTTGAGGTTAAAGCATCCTGCAGTTTAGTATTCTCCTGTCTCAACAGCTACATACCAAAGCATTTCTGTTACATAACCATTTGCAAAAGGACTGGATTTGTTGAAATCATAGTTATTTTTGCTTTCATCAAGAACATATAAAATAAGGATGTATGGTTTCATATGAGTTAAACCACACTATCTTTGTGCCTTGTAACAAGGAATAGTGTGCACATAAGATTCATTTGCAGATTCAACTTTATTTTAGTTTCAATACATAATCATAGTACTTATCATATTGTCCAATGTCTGCCAATATATTCCCGCTTGAATAAACAGTACTGGTGTCCTTGTTTGTATGGACCAAGTGCTTTGTTTTGCATTATGAAATCATAAAAATATTAGGATTTGGATGCATATAGGTCACTATGAGTTATAACAACCTGCTGGTGACCATCTTGGTGGTCTGTTTTGGATAAGAAAACAACAACAGTGCTGTAGAAAAGCTATGAGCTTCATTTATTGTATTAATTGTACTTCAGTCTTACAACAATGCGCAGTCATAATTTTTATACGCACAAGTCCCATGTCAGTATGACAGAACAGGGTTGCAGGTTAGTTAGCAGAGAAGATCTGGGATATGGAGTACTGTGGAATGTGCAGCTACAGGTGTGAGGAACGCTGAAGCACTCAGGTCCTCTCTGGCTGCACTGATTTTGCTTCTGGAAATGTCAGGCTGCACAGACACTCATGGCAATGGGCTTCGGCCAGCGTTCTCTGCGTTTAGCTGTGGTTAGCTGCGCCAACGTTCCCCAGATTAGGGTCTGGCCCCTGCTCCAGGCAGCTGGCTGGACTAACACTATCTGACAGTTACACCAGCTCTGCACATCCAGCCTCCCTCCCTGTAGGCCAGCTCTCAGCTCCCAACAAGTTTCACATCACTGTGAACATGTGGCACATATGAGTCTTGCCCTCTCGAGTGAAAACCTTCAGCTCTCCCAATTTCTGATACTGAAGAGCTTGCAAGTTAGCAGGCTGGCTAGTGGAGACACTTTGGTATGAAACTAGACAGCCAGTAGGGCATAAAACATGCTGCATTTGTGTGAGTAAGTTATGAACAGAGGTTTCATGTGGTTAAACAACCCAAACGTTTATATCACTGTTCCAGAACGTATGAATCATGAGTCCTTTTTCAGCAACCCTTCCTTCAAATAAGTATCTGGAATCAAAATGCTGTATTGTCCCCCTGTGTTGGTTGGAGGGGCTGACAGTAGGCGCATACCCATTCAGAAAACTGAAGATATACAAGCAATATGTATCATTTCAGTCCAGATGGTAGTGACTCAATATGGTTTGACACTTCGTATTTTCTCAAATTCAAATGGAAATCTCACTTACTCTTAAAATATATAAATTTTTGCATTGTCTTTCACAGAGGCAGAACAATCCATGTCGTGCAAGTCTTATATCACTGGATGGTGAAAGTTTCCTTTTGCCAACTCATGACAACGACAGCAAGAGGAGACATATCTCAGATGATAACACATACATCATGGCCCTTGACGGGGATACTGACTTCCACCCAGCTGCCTTGATCTTACTGGTTGATCGTCTGAGAATGTACGAGAATGTGGGGGCCGCATGTGGAAGAATCCATCCCACTGGAATGGGTAAGACAGCATTGCTTACTGCTGGCGATATTAAAGGTAGCTAACGCTGACAAGACAGTTGTTTAGCTTGCAGCTACACCACTTCCTAGGTGGGCAAACCTTATGTTTTTAAACCTTACTCATGCGAATATGACCTCTCAAGTTCCTACTGGATGTTTTTATGCAGGCAGAAGCTTCTGCTTCATTTTTCTCAACATGCACTGGAATGTATTATTGCTTGCTCATTGTCACGAATGCACCGAAAGTGGGATGAGAGGTATGGCTATGGTGCTGCAGACTCCAGCTACCCATTTGTGTAGTGGTTTGTCTCAGAACCACTCACTTCTGCTAAGGGAATGAAGCTGGGCAGGAAGTGATCATAACTCACATTAATTTTTACTGGACCTCACTTTCTCACCAAGTGGCCAGAGAGCTCATAAATATAGACAGCTGACCAATAGGCCCCTCAATTTACAATATAAATTCATCTTTTAAATAAAGCTTTCTTAAAGTTAAGCTATGACACACCAGTGGGAAACGTACTTAAGCTGTCACATGCTACTTTGAAATGTAGTTAACCCAGCAGTTCTGTTGTATTTAGCTCAGCGGCTCCCCAATTGGTCAACTGATATTATCATAAGCCCATGAGTAGCATACATAATTACACTTTACACAAATATTAATCATAATTTCTATGTATGCAAATTCAAAATACCATCAAAATTATACAAAGGAGCATCTCTGTGCTTTATTGCTAAGGAATATAATGTGAGAAAATTAACAGTGACACTAAGAAGGATCAGAACAAAACCAAAAAAATCACAAAAATATAATAATGGCACCCTGATTACAGCTAGTTTGATTGTTTGTTAATTTAAATCAAGGTTTACAGATATAAAATGAATATCTAATTGAAAAAGTAAGGCAACATTTAACTATTTAGAAATTTCAACAAAGAGTTCTTTTACCTTTTTTACATCGCATATTTCTAACATTTTCAAAATTATGAACATGATATCCCAATGCCATTATATCTCAGACGTTCTACAGTAGTGTACCATAACATAATATGTTATGCATAGATGAATTAGGGAAATACTGAAAGTAATGAGTCCATAGAACAGATTTAACAGCTCTGACCCATTTTGGAAATCGATGTTTAATAGCTAGAAAATGTACTAATCTACTGCAGTCTTGATTGATAAACTAGCATCAGTATCATTACATCATGAGAGTAAAATAGTTGTTATAAAAGGCTGGCATTTCTGCCATTGCTGTGTAAAGGCCAGTGATAGCAATTCTCAGCTTGCTCTTTGCTCCAGGACCGATGGTATGGTACCAGAAGTTTGAGTACGCGGTGGGCCACTGGCTGCAGAAGACAGCTGAGCATGTGTTCGGATCGGTCCTGTGCAGTCCTGGCTGCTTCAGCTTGTTCAGAGGGTCTGCTCTTATGGATGACAACGTCATTAAAAGATACACCACCACGGCTACCAGAGCATCGGAGTATGTCCAGTACGACCAAGGTGACATTTCAAGCATTTTGGACTGTAAAATCCACCTTAGATAACAGTTAGTAAAATATAAGTAATGCAGAGGGAAACAACTTTTTGACATTTTTGACATGGTAATTCTGATTGAGAAGGGGGTGGAAATTCAGCTATGGAACTGTGTGGGCACATAAATTCATCTCAAAGTCTAAGAAAAGTAGTTAAATAAATACCAGCACACACAGGGGGACCCCAGAACCAGCACACACAGGGGGACCCCAGAACCAGCACACACAGGGGGACCCCAGAACCAGCACACACAGGGGACCCCAGAACCAGCACACACAGGGGGACCCAGAACCAGCACACACAGGGGGACCCCAGAACCAGCACAAACAGGGGGACGCCAGAACCAGCACACACAGGGGACCCCAGAACAAGCACACAAAGAGATGCACCAGGACCAGCATACACCGGGGAACCCCAGAACCAGCACACACAGGGGGTCCCCAGAACCAGCACACACAGGGGACCCCAGAACCAGCACACACAGGGATGCACCAGAACCAGCACACACAGGGGACCCCAGAACCAGCACACACAGGGGACCCCAGAACCAGCACACACAGGGATGCACCAGAACCAGCACACACAGGGGGACCCCAGAACCAGCACACACAGGGATGCACCAGAACCAGCACACACAGGGGGACCCCAGAACCAGCACACACAGGGGGACCCCAGAACCAGCACATACAGGGGACCCCAGAACCAGCACACACAGGGGACCCCAGAACCAGAATACACAGGGGGACCCCAGAACCAGCACACACAGGGGGACCCCAGAACCAGAATACACAGGGGGACCCCAGAACCAGAATACACAGGGGGACCCCAGAACCAGCACACACAGGGGATCCCAGAATCAGCACACACTGGGATGCACCAGGACCAGTATACACAGGGATATCCCAGGACCAAGTTTTAAATAAACAGTTTTAAATACCTTAACAGTGTATTCTACCCGAAACATCTCTGTATTTCAAGTTGGCCTTAAGAAACAGTAGCATACCCATCACTTCACTGCTCAGAACATACAGAGGTACCTCTTTTCAGTGTTGTCTATGATTGTACCTAATTATCTATACTTATCAACCTTTTGGTGCACTTTGAGTTTTATGAAGCAATGAAGTAGTTTACAAGAGCTATTGGAATGTTCAACACGGCTTGAGACAGTGTCATAAGCATAACATACGAAATAACATGTTTATGTGGCCTCATCCACTATGTTCAGATTTTCTGCACCCTTGATTTTAGTTGATATATATACACAGCAGACATTTAAAGACAGTCCTACTGCTTTAAGCTGAGTCATGGCCGCAGTTTATTACCTGAAAAGGTTCTGGGAATTGATCAGGTCGATGACAGGTGTGACCCGCTCTTACCTGAGCAGGTCATTAGGCGTGACATACTGCTGTTGATGTGTTGTCATTCTTACCTGAGCAGGTCATTAGGTGTGACCTACTGCTGTTGATGTGTTGTCACTCTTACCTGAGCAGGTCATTAGGTGTGACATACTGCTGTTGATGTGTTGTCACTCTTACCTGAGCAGGTCATTAGGTGTGACCTACTGCTGTTGATGTGTTGTCACTCTTACCTGAGCAGGTCATTAGGTGTGACCTACTGCTGTTGATGTGTTGTCACTCTTACCTGAGCAGGTCATTAGGTGTGACATACTGCTGTTGATGTGTTGTCATTCTTACCTGAGCAGGTCATTAGGTGTGACCTACTGCTGTTGATGTGTTGTCACTCTTACCTGAGCAGGTCATTAGGTGTGACCTACTGCTGTTGATGTGTTGTCATTCTTACCTTAGCAGGTCATTAGGTGTGACCTACTGCTGTTGATGTGTTGTCACTCTTACCTGAGCAGGTCATTAGGTGTGACATACTGCTGTTGATGTGTTGTCATTCTTACCTGAGCAGGTCATTAGGTGTGACCTACTGCTGTTGATGTGTTGTCACTCTTACCTGAGCAGGTCATTAGGTGTGACATACTGCTGTTGATGTGTTGTCATTCTTACCTGAGCAGGTCATTAGGTGTGACCTACTGCTGTTGATGTGTTGTCACTCTTACCTGAGCAGGTCATTAGGTGTGACCTACTGCTGTTGATGTGTTGTCATTCTTACCTGAGCAGGTCATTAGGTGTGATGTGCTGCCCTTGACCTGATATTACTCTTACCTGAGCAGGTGAGGACCGCTGGCTATGCACTCTGCTCCTGCAGCAGGGCTGGAGGGTGGAGTACAACGCCGCCTCAGACGCCTACACTAACGCCCCACAGGAGTTCAAAGAGTTCTACAACCAGAGACGACGCTGGGGCCCGTCCACCCTGGCCAACACCCTGGACCTGCTGCACAGCGGCAGAGAGACAGCCAAGCGCAACTCCTCCATCTCAATGCTCTACATCATGTACCAGATCTTCACTGTGGGCTCCTCCATCCTGGGCCCTGCCTCCGTCAGCCTGATGATAGCGGGTGAGTCATAGCCATGCTACGCTGGTGCTGAAGGTCATGGCGGCATAGGCTAACATAACTCAGTACAGCCATTAACACTGGCATCATTATTGGTGTAAATGCTATTGACAATGCAATCATTTATCAGCAATATTTTGATGTTTTATTAAATATAATATTATCCATAGTTGTATTATAATTTATTGTGTTGGAAAAAGATGTTAAACAACAACACATTAAATGTCAAAAAAGCCACTTTTAAAGTTAGGGATTGAAATGGTGTGATGATAAAGGTCTATTTGAAATATGAAGATGTTATAGCAATACACAGGCCTGTTATAAAATTTTTTTATATTATCTGCTCTTTCAGGTGCTTTCCAGTTTGTGTTTAAAATGGAAGGAACCATTGCCATCGCTGTGTCCATCATACCTCCTGTTGTCTACATGCTTATCTGCTTCACATGCAAACCAAATTTCCAGATATCTGTGGCAGCCATTTTGAGTGTGCTTTATGCTTTTTTGATGACAGCGTCCCTTTTCTCCATCATAGGTAAGTTCTCTGGCTATCAGTCAGGCTTCATCTGCATGAGCAGACAAAACATACAAGGAAGCTGGAATGCTTCATATCTCAAATTACTTACTGTAATCCATAGCTTATCGGCTGCCTGTGTGAGCAGATAAGATAAAGGTAAAACATTGCTGAGTGCAGAGCAGTGATGCTGGCGGGCCCATAAATCTTGTATAATTAGCTACGGGATATTAGATTGTTGGAGTAAGATGTCGCCACAGTGTCTTCGTAATGTAATAAGGATGTGGAATTTTGAAAAATATGGTAGTGCCCAGTTCTCAGAACCACAGCCTAAACATTTTTTAATATTTCCTGTATGTTTAGAGTAAGGTTAGGACGCAAGTTAGAAATGTTTGCACAAATCATTCAATTAATAGATATGACCCTCATGAGCTATTTGTTTTTGTTTTGTTATGAGCTGCAGCAAAACATAATGTTTTGGTTTATCTCATTGTGTTTTTTGTATACTGTCACCATATTTGAATGGTTTGGTTTCCTATGTAGAGAACTCAGTGATGAACCCTGTACTCACTCAGCGCAGTCTGGGGTCACAAGGTTTCATTGCAGTTATATTGAGAAAATACATGGGAATGAATAATGCACATCTTAGAGATGGGTGTTTCAAACAGGTTTGTTATAGATTCTTCCATACTTTTAGTGAATCTGGTTGATAATTATCTTCACTTTCTTGTTGTTCTCAGGTGACATGGTCATACAGCAGACCTTCATCACACCGACCGGTATCTTCCTGGTGTCCATGAGCATAATGTATCTGGTCACAGCCATACTTCATCCGCAGGAGTTCAGTTTGATTGTGTATGGCTTGATGTACTTCATCTGTATCCCCAGTGGTTATCTCCTGCTCACCATTTACTCCCTGGTCAACATGCACATCGTGTCTTGGGGCACACGGGAATCAAACCGTGAAAAAGCGGAGGGGAAGGGCATTGGCATTCTGTGTGACCGCAACTGCAAGCTGTGCTGCTGGGATGTCCGGTTCCAGGTCACCCAGGAAACTGAGAACTTGGTCCTCCAGCAGATTCAGCAAGCAGTCGGGCCTGCCAAAACAGCCGCCCAAGGCACTGCACCACCTGAGGTCCCACCGAGTGAACAGGAGAACCTCAACAGCCTGCCGATGGAGCATCGCACTTCTGAGAAAAATCAGGAGAAGGTGCAGGGCAAGCGGACCTCAATCAAACGCAGAGGGTCAGGCACCAAATACGATATGAAATTCAAAGCAAAGATAGAGTCAGACGATGAAAGGTGAGTGATTTGTCTTTTAGAATGATAGAATTGTTTGTCTTTTTGGCCACAACACAGATGGATAGTGGAACCACTAAAGCTAAAATTACTCCTATTTTGAAGTAGCTAAATTGCAGTTAGTTATTGTAGTGAACTGGGAATCAAGGCATATGTTTAGTATTAATGCGCTACTTACCAGTGTGCTTCTCCTATGAAAGACACCTTAAAATCAACAGTTTGAAATCTGAATTTGTTTTTTTATTTTTGTTTTACACTTTTTCTCAGCCCAAAATCCACCCCAAACTCTATTGTTTGAGTGGCCACAAAACTTCCATTGCGTCCTCTGTCACCATACAACTTTCTGAGGAGTTCTGGAGTATAGTTTCTAGTTCAAAACTTGTATAATACCATTCCAAGATGGAATGAAGGAGTGCAGCCAACTCCTTATTTGGTGACAAATATATTCATATGTTATTTGGTGTTTCCTTTATTAAGTCTACCTGCTATTTATTCTTTTCCATAATTTAGTCTACCCACCTATATCTAAGTGTGACTAGAATATGAACTCAACTTGGTTCAACTTTAGTGAGATGGATAACACTCAAAATGACTTAATTATATCTTCATCTAATTTAGGTAAAATAAGTGCTGTTATGTTAAGCAACACCTATAGCAAGTATTGTCATTTTTGAGATAACAATAATTTAAACAGGTTATATCACCTTAAGGTACTTGTGTGTTTTAGTGATGTCAGTGATGACAGTGAAACTAAAAAACCTGCCTTGGATGATGATGATGATGATGATGATGACGATGACACACTTGCAGAGGAGGATGACAACAGGGAACAGGAGACTTTACCTGAGAGTGGTACAGTACCACATTATTCTTTAATACATTACTGTTGCAATAATAATTAATGAGGAATGATTTTTTAAAATGAGTATATGTAATTTTTCTGAAAAGACACTGGTATATCTGGAGTGATACCTATAAAATGCACTGCAGGAGTAATGCTTTCTGTCAAGTAAAATAAACTGATTCCTACCCAAGGCATAGAAAGACAATTACAGCACTGGGCCTGATTCATAGTGTTTGAAGGTTTTCAGTTCTCAAATGTAATGTTACAATTTCAGAAGGACTTGCACATCATATGATAGATACATTCTGTGTTTCCCCCTCAAAAGAATGGGTTCAGCCTGTTAAAACAGAATTCTTGAAGAAACTGACCTATGCAAACATGAAGAGAAACCTGCAGGCACAGATCCGCTACTCTCTGAGGAATAAGGACCAGGAGGATCTGTGTGAGGAGCTGGTTCTGATGCTGACTGACACGGCGAATGGAGAGCTGAGGAACAGGGTGGGGCCGGAGGACGTGCTACCTGAGAGTCTTCTGGAGGAGCTGCAGTACAGCCTGTGTGAGACCGCCAGGAGAATCCTCAAAACGAACCGCATGGAGAGGCTGGAGAGGAGGGTGAAACGCGCCATTGAGAAAACACTCACCGCTCCTCAGGTCGAACACCTGACTGAGGTATAGACTGGGGCTGTCTCCCCTCATACTGTTTAACTTGTTTTCCCTATTTGCAGCACTAAGCAGCTTTGTCAGGTAAACACTGAACAGGGCAAGTATCTGAGTATCTGTATATGTCTGATAGGTGTTTACAGGATCTACCATCCTTCATGTAAATGGAGAAAAAGATTTTGTAAGGTTTTGGGGGTCAATTCAGACCTGCACTCTGTGTGACTGAAGCACTTTTTTGAGCCATTCAGTGTCTATTCGTATTCTGAATTTGAACCTGTACTTATGCTTGGGGGTTATGCGCATTTGGAGTTGAGATTCATCGAAACTGGGGCGTTTCTCATTAAAGTACCCTCTGTGTGAATTCTGACCTTGACTTTTCAGATTTTCAGGTAGCAGATCCTACACTCACCTCAACCCTGTATTGAGTTGTGCACTCCTAATGATCAGAATTTTATTGACCAATAGTATTATAACTAGGAGGTGGTCTTGACGAATCATTTATCAGTATATTTTAACCAAGCAATCTGATAAAAATGAAATCTGATTAATTTAACTGAATTAACTGACTTTGAAACTACATTCAACTGAACTACTCAGCTTTTACACGTAGATTGCACTGTATGTTTTTAGAATATACTTCTTGTGTCTGATAACATACATCAAAGTCACATAATTTTAGCACCAAATAACCAAGTTTGAGAATTACACAGCAGAGTCTGCCCATGGCTATGCCACCCGTTTGTCTGACCAGCCTCAGAGCACATCCAGGGCCTTTTTCAGCATCACGTAGTGCACATCAAATCAATTTCCCATATTTCAGTCCTTCATGTTCAAAATGTGCTTTTCCTTGCTAGGATGAAAAAGACTTTTGGGAGAAACTGATAGAACGATATCTGGCACCTTTGGTGGAAAAAAAAGAAGACAAGGAAGAGGTGACACGGGAATTAAAGTCTCTCCGAAATAAGGTTGGTGTCCTTTTTCCAGTCTGTATAAAAGTTTTCACATTGGTAAAATATATTGAAGCACAACTGAGCAAAACGAATTTCCCTCTTGCAAAACTTGAAAAACACAGATGCAAATAAAGCACAGTCTAAGAAACTGACGTGGCAGGACTCCATCTGTGCCTTTCCCATTTAAAACCAGACACAAAGCTTCAAACATCACATGAAATGCTGTTACTCTCATCTAAAAAAGCAAAACAAAATTACAATTAGACAATGAAACATGAATTTTGCACAACTGTAAAGAGATTATCTTGCAAGTAGGCAAAAAATGCAAAAAGCTCAAGTACAGTAAAGACTCAAACCAGTGGTTCAGTCCATCTGGGGAGTTAAACAACTGCCATGCCAACTAGATGGCAAAATATGTTGATACGATTAAAAGGGGAACATGAGGATGCCTAGCTGGTGTTGTATTTTTAGGTTGCTATCCTCCTTATTTCCTTTTTTTCAATTTGCAAAATAAGCATTTGACCAAACCTATAACTATAGTTATCTTGGTATGTGCGTGTACTGACAGTGTGAGGTACGTTGGTATAAGTGTACTTACAGTGTGAACAGTAATAGTTTATCAAAACTGTAATGATTTCAATTGGTATATTTCAGTGCCACTTTCACAGCTACAAAAGAACCTTCAATATCCCACTAGAAACAGTCACTAGAAACTACAAACCTGAACATCAGAGTTTCAAAAAAACACTGGAGCTTTTTAAACAGAAAGCATGGTCCAACTGCTTATCACTTCATATTGATAATAAATATACTATTTTGTATTTGTTATTTTATTTAACATATTTGTGCATGTGTGTATGTGAGTATGTGAAAAAGGATGTTAATGACTTCATTTTCTCTTGCAGGCAACATTTTTGTACTTTATTGTGAATGTCTTGTGGGTTGTGGCAACCTTTTTCCTCCAAGCTATTGGGGACACAATCAGCATCACGATTCCGAAATATTTCCCCAACGGAACAAAATCTGATGATACCATGAAGGTGGAGCCTTTGAGTTTGATGTTTCTCCTGTCGTTCGCTGTGCTTCTGATCGTCCAGTTTTTCGCTATGCTTTACCACAGGTACCTACTCATATATATTTTAACCTGGAAAATGCTGTTTTTCTGGACATTAACCTGAATATACACAGAACATATACAAGGTCTGCAATAATACCCAGACAAGACGGGGGAGAGAAGCCATTTTATGAAGAATAAAATCTTGACTTAATGTTGTCCTGAGATACATAGTTTCTTGCATTTTAAAGATTGTTTTGTTAAAAGTTAGTTTGTATTTCACATTTTTTCTCCTTTACAGAATTTACACCCTGATCCATGTGGTGTCCTACAGAAGTACAGAAAAAGACTACAAGGTTGAAAGTGATCATGTGAGTTATTTCTATCCCATGTGAAAAGAGAACAGCATTGTGTCACATTGTGTAGCGATGAATGTGAACCAGCTTGCAAAGCACACCTTTCAGGATACGTTCAGTAGGCCTGAGGGTTCATAACATTTTCTCATTGGGCCTTCCACTAACTGATATGATGGTGTAACTGTCTCCAGAGGTACCGTACAGGGAGCCCATATAATGAGGAATCTCTGTGTTATGAAAGAAAGCAGTTCATTTGTATTTGCTTATCACATCTGCTAGATATGTATTCAGGTAGGTATAGAACTACATTTGGTGCCCAATATCAAATTAAATAATGTAGCTCCTCATTAATAAAAATGTCAGACAATGTAGTCATCAGTACTATATTAATGCAAATTCCTATTATTGTAACGTTTATGTTGAATCAGCTGTAGGACATCCAGCAGTCTTCTTTCCTACAGTCTGTGTGTATCTAATTTGAGGATTGTTTTGCTGTACAGGAAGATGATGACGCCCTGGTACTTGAAAACCACATTGCAAATGGTCTTGTGATCACAAGCGATGACCTTTGAGATTGGTGAAGAGGATTTTACCTGGATGTTACGAATATTTTATTTATGTCACAGTGTACTTAGTAAATTTCACAGCATCTCAGAGGAAATGTATTTTTATGATTAAATTACTAGTAGTCTGTGCTCAGGCATTTGCCCACCACAGCAGATCAAAGTATCTTCCATTTATTTAAGACCTACAGGAACTCTCTCTCTCTCTCTCTCTCACACACAAACTTTAGAAATTTCCTTACTTTTCCTTACAGTTCAACCTGAAATGTTAACTCTACAGAGACATTTTGGCTATGGACACATTAAAATGTGCACTGCATAACATGTACATATGCATGGAAAAAACCTGAACTAATGAATATTGCTGTAAAACCTTTGTTTAATGTAATGGTATTTAGTGATTTAATGACATACTGGATATTAGAGGTGGCTCAGTCACCATAAAATGCCTTTAAGTGAAGAACCTTGGTTTTAAGCCATAATCTCAATTGTTTTGTCAGTGATTGTTTTTTTTTTTTTTGGGTGTGTGTGTGTTTCAGGACTTAAGTGCTTTGAATAGCTAAAAGAAGGATTCTTAAATGAACTGTGATTCTAGTAAAACTATTAGTCCCTCGCACTGTGTGAGTAACATATAAAAACTAGCAGCACTTTATCTTAGCCTCAGTCCTTAATTGTAGCCGGCTACCAAGTTAAAGCAAGAAGGCAGATGATTTTGAAAACAGATGACTCCCATGCCAGCTTCATCCAGTCCGTCCTCATCAACAGTCTAAGTCATGGAATGTCTGTATGCCCAACTGCCCAAGTGGCTTAAACTGACTGAGAGGCACTCACACAAACCTGCTGCCCTGTAAGGACCTGCTCTTACATGGGAATGTGAAGCGGTGTTGCACTGAACGGTTCTTTTCCTCCTGTTAATGCTTTTATTAATATTGTCTCTGTAATATGTTATTTTATAGATTATAGTAAGAGATAATGTTTACACTGTAAATCCAAATATGTTTGTATTTCTGTCAGGGTTGTAAATGTGAAAGATGGGCAGGGCTAACAGCTGATATGATCATTTATCATCACATGCTTTACTTGTAACTGCAGCTGTGTAACTTTTATCAACTTGTATAACCTGATAAAACATGTCTCCATAAATTCTTACATCCACTATCCACGTGTTGCTACTGGCCCGGCCCATTGTAAAAGTCAGTTTTTGTAAATGTCTGTTTTACCCCACACTTAATAAACATCTTATTTTAAAAGTACCATGCAGCTGTTTATGTTTAATGCACATATGTGCATTGTATTCCATGCCACCTTAAGCAGGCTGCTTAAGTATCTCAAGCATTTGCAGCAAATGTGTTACGTACATCAGCCGCCATCTTGTGTCATGAGTATATGGCTTGGGCTGGAAAGCAGCTGATTGCCTCAAATGTCTCCCACTGTTTTATCAGCTCAATCAACTCATCATGAAGCAAAAATGATATTTCAGAGGACACTTAACTTGCTGGCTAGTTAGCATCTTTGGTAACATTTTCAGTCTCTGGGTTTAGTTCCCTTTGTGACACCAAATTGTGTTGTATTCTGGGTACATTTTCAATGTTTGTCATAGCTTAAACCTTCACAAAACAAAGACTCCAGAAGGTGAAAACTTTAGTTTATTTTCAAAATATACATTTATATATTGTACCAGACATTTGGAGGATATATTCAGCAACCTCTGCCATTTTTGTGCACATCTTACTATGCCTGTCTTTTACCTTTAAAACAACACACCTATTAAATTGTATTTATGTATGTATGTATGTATGTTGTTGGGAGACAGTTTTGGAGAGCGGCACAGTGTTTGAGAATGTGTATCAGAATTACAAAGGGATGTTGCCACATCCGACCAGGGCCAAATGGCGCCTCCTGTTAACGACCTGTTATCTGCCGTCTACGGAACGTGGGGTTCCCCATTACCATACATGAACCATCACATGCAAATGTATTTCTCCTAAACTGTATAAATGTTGACCACACAACGTAATCTTTGAACATTTTGCTCCATGCTTGTGTTCCCGCGGCTGGCGGTGTAAGGAAAGTATCTGTCTTCAACTGCGAACATGGGATCCGTCTCTTCATTAACAACATGGCTGTTCTACTCATTTTGAGAATTTTCATATTTACTAACAATGTCAAACATGTTCATGTCAAAAGCAGAATATTACAAACAGAATTTATGGCCCCAATTGAGCTGTATGGGGAACCCTCTCAAGTTGCACTTAAACATAAATTAGAATTAAACATACAGAGCAGTAAAAATGCCAGAATTCATTACCAAATCCATTTAATAAATTCATAGTCTAAAACATGCCATTTCTTTGGTGTGCATAGTGAAGCAGGTAAATAATATTTTGACATTTAGTCTGATCCTTTCAAACCAAGTTCATTTGGAAAGGGCTGAACCTGTTCACATACAATAATCACAGGCGCTTTTCCTCTGAATTTTGCATAGAGTTGGGCAGTTTTGGCTGCATCCAATGAACAGGAAAGGTGCCTATAGGGTCCATTTTTGAATTTTCTGTGCCCATTTTTTCAGCCAAGACCAAACTCATCAATCTCATCACAGCAATTTCCTCCCACCGAATCAGGAAGAAGAGGCCCACTGTGTCTCCTCTGATTCTCGTTTTTGCTTCTTTTCACACTGCAGACATGTTACCAATCTCACACATGGCCATAGGCTACATGTGTGTGGTTCTCATGTCTGCAGACACCCTCCCTGCCAGGAGAGGCCGCTAGAGAGTGATGAGAATGATGAGCCCTACCTGGCTTAAACCCAGTCTTTCCCTGGTGAAGCTGGTCCAGTTGTGCTTCACCAGTTTCTCCAGCTAAAGCCAGTAATGATGCAGCTAGGACTGGAGTCCCTAGTGGCTGAACTCAGAGCTGCAGGATGAATTTGGAATCAATTCATGAAAATTGGAATATGTTACCACCATCAGACTGAATAACTCATACCCAAATGGCATCGTCATTGCACATATTCATATGTAACATTATATCTGATAACACTGACACATTTAAATAAGTAAACGCTAAGGATTCAACATTTTGGGCCTAATGCTAAGTGAGATGCAGAGTCCTGAAGACCGACAGTGTGCGTGAACAGCATTCCTACAGGGGTACCGGGGCACAGGCTGATAGCTCTGCAGGAGTTCTGCTTCCTCTGAGCTACATTTGCTTTTTTTCCATTCTGAAAAAGAAAATATTGTTATGGTGGGCTAGATTCCAACTACTATTAAGGTGATACATGACAACCACAGAGCTCATGTTAGCAGTCTACAGCCACCAACTGAGAGCTCTAACAAATGGATACATTTATTCCTAAATTTTTTTCATTCACATTGCTACATTATTTTACTGATGGCTGCATATGAACGGGGCTGTATATATAAAATACATGAACGGAGAAAACATTTCACTTTTGTGAAAATATAAAAACAAGTGTCTCTGCAATGTATTGTCACACTGATGCAGCTACTCCAGGAAAAGTGTTGAAAAACAGGCTAGAGCTTTGGTTTGCTTGATCCCAATTGCATCAACAAGCTCCAATTTAAAACCTGAAAGATTTAAAAATGGTTGTCCCAAAATAAATATATTCTGGGAATGACTTTCTCTGTGCTACTTCACTCACTTCAGGCTGGCTATTTGTTTAAAAGAAAAGAAAACTGACAATATAAATTAAATAATATATAATTTCAATATGGCACATCTCATACTTCAGCTCATATTTCAGCACAGCCCATAGTCTGAAGCAACTGCCACACTGTTTCCACACATTCTGAGAATGATACATGCCACTTCCTGTTTCGAGCTCTTCGTTTAGCAATGACAGAAACTTACTTGTACTTAATGAGTCGTCCTCCTTGCACAAGCTGAGCACATTCATTGGTTAGGTGGCAGGCAAAGAGCAGCCAGTTCCTCGGTTGAACTTTATAGGCAAACCGCATGAACAGGAGTGAGTAGCAGGTGAGAGCTGGAAGATACCATAGAGAAGAACAGGACAGTCATCTGCAAGCAATGACCACCAACAAATGAGTGAAAAACCAACAACAACAAAACCTTAGAAAGCACTGGAAATGTGGAGGACACATATGATTTCCTTGGACATTTTTAGCTATATATTGTGTCTTGTAGTTTGAAAATGGTGTTGTGCAACAATCCAAGTCCAAAAATTGAAATGTCAGTGAAAGTATGAGTCAATTTTCTGATTTATTTTTAGGCCTTGCAGCCCTTGGGTATAAAGATGTGTTTTGATTTTATTTTGTTACACCAAGTAAAGCTGTTCAACCCCATGTAAAGCATGGTCTTTTAAAATCTACATTTCTGAAACATTCTCCTTCGAAGTTAAGGCTTCAACTTCAAGAACTCTTCAGAAGTTTTCCAACTAACTGAATGTACAGCGCCATCTTGTGGTCACAGCCTGGTAGATTCACGTACAGAAGAACAAACATTCTAAGACCCTGTTGACTGCATATCAGAAGATAAACATCACCATTTTAACATATACATTAGATGGTTTGAAGAAGAAATACTCAAACCAAAGCTTCATACTGTGTGTCAAACACATGAACCTGACATTGTTTTCGGTCTCATGAGGTGGGGTTTGGGAATTTTGAGAATGGATTCTCACCATTCATTTGGATTCTACTTATCTAAATCCTTATGAGGAAGATGTTTGGCACAGATCAGATGTTGGGTGATATATTTATTTAATTTGTTAGGAATGCCACCAAATGAAAGTGTCCAATCAGCTTGAGCTCCTTGTTATCACATGACGTTCCTGCACAATGTTTCAGGAGTACAGATCTAACCAGTTTGTTTCTGACAGTGCTGGGTGGCATACCTTGTGAGATGGAATTTAACATGGACTAACCTGACTGGGCTGGGCTGCTGGAGGGCCCTGCCATAAAGCTCAGTTTGTGAAACTGAGACAGGATCAGACAGGTACACATTCAGTTCTTTGCTCCTCCCTGAGATGACTGTTTGGTGGTTTTTCAAAAAATACCATGTCAACTGTCAAAATCTGATAGATTATCCATATTTCTTTAGAAACTCACACAAAGTGTTTTTAAAATGTTTTGCAGCAGAAGCACATGGGGAATTAGTACTGACATTAATGTGAAACACGTGCAGATTCCTTTTTAATTGGAACTTAAAGCCTTATTTGGATGGGATTCATTTTACATGGGAAGGTGGGGTAATTTTGTGTTTTGCAGATGCTGCTAGGTGATTCTCGTCCCATCCGAATCGGCAATGTCAGTGTTTTTCTCCCTCTTTCCTGGAGAAAATTACAGCTCAAATTACCTCCTGTTTTTTTGACAAACTCAACAGTGATCTGATAATTTTAATCCCGTCTGGAAAAATATCACCGTAATAAGGCTCTTGTGGTTTGGAAAACATTTTTTGGCTGTTGTTGCATACCATACTTTGTATTTTTCACATTTTGTGAAACCTCCAAAACCTGTAATGATGGCAATATTTGAAGAGGCTCTTGAAAGTTTATCTGGCGGTGGCATCAATCGCGACTCATCTGAAAACTTTATTCATAATATTTTCGTGTTTCTAAGTGTATAGTTATAGGCTACTTGAAAATATTAACCCCCAAACTTTACATTTTATTTTATATTTGATACCCTCATAAATAGTCAAATAAAACTATTTCTGTGGTGAATATTCCATGGCTGTAAGGCTGTATTGGCCTAGCTTTTTAAAGCGTAAAAATATTTTTAAGTCAAAATGACAAGTGACTTGGGTTTTACCCTTTAAAGATAAAAAACGGTTAAAGGTAGCCTACAAGATTGACACTTCTTGGTTAAAGGATTATGCCCCTTTATGAAGCTGAAATTAGAATGGCAGCTCATACTCCACAACAGTTATATAAACACGCTCTTTTCTCTCAAACGGAGCACAGTTCAGCCTGGACACATAATCACAAGATAAAACAGATACTACAGAGCCCAAATTCAGTCAAAACTCAATTTCTGCCAAGTTTTATGAAAACGTGTGACAGAATCATCCAGGTTCGTAGCTGTAAATAAATTTAATCCCATCCGAATTCATCAGTTTTATCACAGAGAAGCCATGTAAATATTCCTTTACTGCACCTCCCAATGTAAAAGTAATCCCGTATGAACAGGTCTTTATTAATGTCTGTGAGAGCTCACCAAAAGTCATTCTCCCGCTGATGATTTCTGGGCTTTTTTTCATGTCACTCAGAGCAGCGATGGGAAGACCCCAGTTAGCCACAGGCCCCCAGAAGTGCTGTAATGCAAAAAAAAAAACAGTGAGCATACACCGTCACCACATTTATGCGAAAAATCTAAAAATACAAAAAAATGATGCCGAGCTGTGTGCATTGCCTCACCGTGCTATATCAAAGGTTTCATCGTCATCAACATGAAGAGTTGGATCACCCACAGCAGCAACCAGAGGAGACCATAGAAAGAAACACAAGTTAACAAATGCTTTAACAACAGTGGCTAACAGTACACTGGGCTAATGTGGGCCTCTACTGGCATGCAGGATAAGTGGTATGTCCACATAAACACATTGAAAAACCAGCTCCCTGTCCTACATATCAAATATAGCCTTAAACGCAACAACATTTAACATCCCCAAGATTTGTTATTGCTGTGTAAGTTTCAGGTGGACTTCTCAAAGCAGAGATTGTCATGAGCAGATACTGTGCCAAGTATCATCTTCTAAAGAGAAAAATCTTTCATTGGACACACTTAATTTTGGCTAAACCTGTAGACTCTGTGGGTGCGTTCCAGTACTTTAGCTCATCTCCTTCGTTCCTCCACTCCCCCACTACTCCTTGTCTCCTATCACAGAAGTATGAGGAGGAAAGGAGGAGATGCTATGAAAACTGGAACAGCTAATCCGATTTTCCCATCATCACAGGTGATGTCGACTATTGATGAAGTAGTAAATGTTCTGTGGGGTGGTCTTTTAATCTGACCCGTCGTGAGCACAAAGATGTCACCCACAAATGTTAAAAGACTTCCGCAGTAGCATACACCAAAGTACCCTTCGTTTGGAGGAGACGAGGTGAGTGAAGGATGCTAAATCTCGCCACAGACGATTTTAGAACATTGGACGGAGGGAGGACACAAAGATCAGGGGACAGAGGAGATGAGGTCGTAGTGGAGGAGAGGAGGATACATTTTTTTTATATGCACATCTCTTCATGTGTATACACTTTAAGGCCCTTACATGCCAAAAACCTGTGGTGCGTTCCAGTACTCAAATTTTGTCTCCTCCACCCCTTTCCTAGTCTCCTCCATGCCCTGGAAACTTATCTATGTGTCCTCCCTCCCTCCACTGTTACCAAAAGTGTAGGAGATGAGATTTTGCCTCCCCCACTCACCTCCTCCAAACGAAGGATACATTGGTGTATGCTACCGCGGAAGTCTTTTCAAATTTCTGTGTGACATCATTGTGCTCATGACCAGTCAGATGAAAAGACCACCCCATATAATATTTTGATTGGCTTTGGTAGCCTCGGAATCAGTCGAAGTTACACGACTTCACCAATTGCCGAGGTCGACTTTGATGACGGGCTAATCGGATAAGCTGTTCCAATTTTCGTTTCATCTCCTCGTTTCCTCCCCTCCTTTCCTCCACATATTTCCGTCATATTTCCGGGGTGGGAAAGGAGGGGAGGAAACGAGTGGAGGAAAGGAGGAGACGAGAAAAAGTATTGCACCGCAGCCCCTGAATGCACCCCTGTTCTGTTCGATCAGACACACCGTGGCGTAGCAGTACGTCAACCAACATGATGTACTGTAACCGACTGACATTAGCTTTACGAAATTATTCTCCTACGCAAAATGTATTCGGATTGATTGTGTTGACAGTCAATTCCATTTACGTATACGTATTAGAAAGAATGTAAGAGAAACAATTAATTTGTTCAGTTTTTCTAGTCAGAAAAATTCTAAGTACGACCACTTGCTGAGGTTCCACACACCACAGAAATAAACCAGAGCCTAGATGCGCATGTCTGCATAAGCGTCTGCTACCTTTTTATGAGCACAAGCTTTTATTTGTCTTTATTCGGATATAACTGGGTTGAACATACAACTGTGACTCCTCGTTGATTTTAACCGAAAAATTCCAGAGGTTTAACCTGTCAAACGTGTTAGCTGAGAAGCTAACAAACTTGCCTTGCACCTTCTTTAAACTCTGTCCTTAAAGCAGACCGTGACCAGAATTTAAGGTGAAGATATCAAAAGAGGCGCTGTGAAAGCAAAATCTCCGGACGTGGCTAGCGCTTCATTTAGGACAGTTCAACAAACCACTAAGGTCATAACTAGTGTCAGGCTAAAAGGAAAGTAAAATACCAAGCAATACCAATCAAAATCGCCGTCTTACTAAAACAATATACAAGCGTTAACATTACCTCATCAAGTAGTCTCTGAAATCTTTGCTTCGGAGATGGTCCACAGCTTTACGAACTACAGTGCCTGCCATGTTTACAGGTCAGAATGGTCAGAAATGGGTCGATGGCAAATCCCTATCCTCTCAAGCCCGGGAAAGACAACACACCACAGAAGACCTTCTGGCGAGATGAAAGTCAAGCAGGTACTTCCTCATTCAGAGAGATCAACTTCCGGTTCAAAATTGTCCACAGGGTATCACAAGCAAAATGCTCCACAAGAAAACAGAACTTTATATGATGAAATAATACATTTAAAATGCAATGCCAGTTTCTCAAAGTCTAAATACTACCATGTATTTGTTCCACCCATGCACTAAAAATCAGCCACAAGTATCTGGGATTGCTTCTACAATCTGAAGCCACGTATTGCCCCCTCTGTTTTTAAAACTAAAATCATAACAAATATTACAGTTTATAGGAAATATTACATATGATCTGTATTCCATGTGAAAAGAAAAATATTTTAAACATTTTTTAAGTCATTAGTTGAAATTACATAACTGCTAGTCTGGTGTAAAAAATGTACTGTACAGAGAAAGATGTACTGTTTTAGTAAAATTGGGGTCCAGATTACACGAGATTGTGAACATTCCTAGAAATAATTATAACAAATGAGTTTGATCGGGAAATGCATGTTACTGAGTGCAGCTGGCACTTAACTGCAGGTTTAATGGCAAAATGTATGTATCAGACTGTGTGGCATATATCATATGGACTGTACAGAGAAATTGAACCTATCTCATTAAGGGCCGTTCGGTTTAACGTATCAGTACACGGGAAGAGAGAAAAGCAAGAAAACGACATTCTAAAATATGACCGAATACAATGCAAAACAGTGTAACCACATCAAAGTAGTCGGGATTTTGATGAGAGTTTTAAACTAACATTAAATATAATTGATTAAAATAAAGATATTTATGTCAAAAGTATATGGGTGTTTTCACAACCTAAATATTAAGCAGATAAAAAAAGATAAGGGGCAAACTATTATTAGTTTTAAGTTATATTGTAGATTTCATTGTGTCAAGAAAATACCAAAAAGATTTTTTTGCAATTAGACCAGGATAAACTAAGATTTGGTAGACTGGAGGGGGTCTCACTCTCACACACGGAAATTATAATAGAATGCGTTATACGAAGGTCACATCACACACACTCACTATTGTTGGCACAACACCAGGTGAAAGTAACGTATCGTTGTAACTTCAAGACGTGAAATATGAACTCTGGCTATACAAAACGGAAAACATTGTGTTCCTTTATACATTCCTATAAAGGAACACAATTTATACGTTCCTTTTATGTATTTTTAAATAACTGTATGTAAATGAAGATACTAAAAACACACACCGGCATGTCCCCAATACTGGCCACACTCTGAATTTTATAGATTTTTTTTTATTTTTTAAATCACTCTTTCATATATGGTAGCTAAAAGCTAACATAATGATTACATCATACGTCTAAGCCAATAATGAGTTCATGAGTGAATTAGTATTAGTTGATGTCCTTTGCTTTCAAACACTGCGTACCCAATCTACTTGATAGCATCATACATTACAAGTCTTTGACTTTCTAGGGGCTACCATTTGGTCAAGGTTAAGTGCTTTTCTGGTCAAGAACATAAAGATAGTAATATTTTTATACTACACCCTCCAGAACTTGAGTCATAATACTTGAATAATTTACTCACTTTAAAAGGTTGGTATTATTCAAATATTTCAACTCAAATTCTGGTTCAAATTAATTAAAATCAAATGCCATTTTATTTACTTGGTTATTTCTTATGAATAAACAATCTTGGCTGTCTGGCAGGGCAATACAGTTAGCCAATCAGCACAATCAAAATTTGGATACTGTGTCAAAACTTGGATTAGTTTTGCAATGCTTTTACAGCAT
Source organism: Albula glossodonta (assembly GCA_019788955.1). Lineage (NCBI taxonomy): Eukaryota > Metazoa > Chordata > Actinopteri > Albuliformes > Albulidae > Albula > Albula glossodonta. The sequence continues at coordinate 47,888 of JAFBMS010000108.1, read as the reverse complement.
AAAATGACATGAGCCACATCTGTCAAAGCTGGAGGGAAACTGAGGGTGTTCAAAAAACTTTTTTGTCTGACCTCATTCACATTGTGAACATTAAAACTGACTCCTTGAAATTTTGTAGAACAAGTGAAAATTCTGGTATTGTTTTGACCATTAGATTCCACAGACATTGAAATTAAGGCTTCGATAATCTTTTTTAGAGGCAACAATTTAGAGGCATTTTATGGCCTTTTAAAGAAAAAAAGGAGCACTATCAGAGGCCAGATCTGGTCCAATTGAAAATGTTTTTATTGTTTTCTTGACTGAGTGAGATCTACAATATACCTTAAAACAGGCAAAATCCCAGACATGGGTTTACACAATCTTTCACTTTCACAGTAGAATGCCCCATAAACTAGCCAGTTAGCTTTAGTAACATGTTATCCTCAGAAAAGAGAGCACTTCCACTCATTGCTCTCAGTGTACATTGCATGTCTTTCAGCTGTACCATTCAAGGGACTGCTGCCACATAGTAACATTAGGTGATAGGCCTAAAGGTTTTATTTATTTCTTTTTTTATATCATGATCCACAAATAAGAACAGCATCAAATTATAAGAATATATGTATGTCAGAGGGTTTGCATAGTAAGCTCATAGTTTTTTTAAAAGGTAAATATTCTTCTTTAAAAGGTTTCCTATTCTTTGAGTGTTTTCAAGAGGACATCCAGTTCTACCTTAAAGACATTAAGTTTGGGGAGAGAGTGAACAAACTAACATTTATGTATAAAGTATTTGGCTACTCTAATTATAAAGTTAACCACATACAGTAGTAAGTAGAATATGACATCTTTTATATTAAGCACTATGTCACATTTCATTGAACGAAATAAGAATTACTTGAATCTTTCCAAAATGTTGTTATGAACCAACAATGGTAAAACAAATGCAGCAGAGTTTCCATTTCTTTTTCAAAGAACCCAAAAATATCGCTGACATCGGTAAACCTGTGTTAAAAAGGTGTTAGTTATTTCATAGCAGTCCAATCATCCTTCATGATGTAACGGTGATGGATTAACATAACACATGCTATGGTGTTAGCTGTTAAATACAGATTCTTCAAAATAATGTGTTTCGTTCTCAACAATGTATTCCTTAAAAAAATAACAGATCATTTTCTTCAGTTGATTTGTCAACTGTATTCACAATTGAAAAAAAAAGTTACGGGGAACACCTGGGAGTGTGGGAAGATAAACAAACTAGCGTTTGTTATTTTCATGCACTGTGTCGAAACCAAAAATGTCTGATAAAAAGCTGGTACTGGATGCGTTGCTGTGTATGAGTTTTGCGAGTCTGTAGTGTAAATCACTTTCAGTGCTATCTACTCTAATTAGTAACACGTTTTATCTTGTCCAAGATATTTTTTGAAAAAAAAAAAAAAAAAAAAAAGACTGTTGAAACATGTAATTAATATGTAGACAACATTATAATCAGATAATCATTCATAAAATGACCTTTTTTGTCTAATACACACAGCGTCCAGAAGTTAAAACACGCTTGAAGAATTCTGATTGGATGCTTTAATACAACTCCTTCCTAAACTCGCAGTCATCTCCTTAATCTCACTTTGTTGCATTCTCGGTATGATCAGTGCTGAGACAATAGCTTTCAGAGTAACATTCTGTTCATACACAAACGTGAAAAAGTTTTTAAGCTTTAAACAGTTTGGTCGCTCTCGGTATCCGTAATTCCATACGTCAGCGCTAAATTACCACATGTCTTTCCTTTTTAGCTCCGTCTGCGTTACTGCCCGGACGGTGAATAACATCGTTCCGTCTTAGGGAAGCTTGTGTGACCAAAAATGCCAGTCAAGATCACAACAGACAGCGAAGACATCGAAATGAAAAGTATGTTGGAGACAGGGACGACGGAGAAAAAGTCGCCGAAGGTAAGTCGAGTCGTACAGTTGATTGGGAAAATATCTGTAGCGTCGCGGACATGTTCGAGTCGGTAGAGAAAAACAACATGGAAGCTGAACACGTGCTTCTGAGACAGCCCGTGGCATAGACACAAATGGCGATTTTCTGCAACAAATCAATCCGTGTATAATTCGGGAACAGATACGGGTCGTTGTAAAGTTTCTTTTGGCTGACTGCATGACCCCCAGCTAACAACACTGGTTGCCACGACTGTTATTGGAAAGTACAGACAGGCAAGGATATGCACGTGGCAGCGCACATAGCAGGATTTCATGTGTGGAGCTGAATCTTCATCTGAGAACCACGATTAAGGTAGATTTACATTTTCGAATGACTGTGGTTGTTTGTGGCTACATTGCTGTAACTATTCTGTAACGTTGTGAGTTGTAGTCTTGTAGAAATTCCCATGTTAACGCTCTGATCTGTCGACAATATTAGCTTGCTAGCTAGTTATTTCACCATTATCGACAACACTACGTGCCTAGATGCCAATTCTTTGTTTATGAGACTGTGCAAAATGTTGCCTCCAACGGGTTGTTTGCATGTCAGCACAACTGTAGACAGATCTTTTGAACCAATCTGAGTTCAGCTGAGAATTGTCGACAAGAATAAGTATTGTGTTTTGGGTAATACACTAAATTGCAAGTACAAGTAGTAAGGTTTTTTATTTTTTATTTTTTTAGTAAAAATAATAAGTTGTCACACTTGTCTGTTGATTTCACTTCTAGTGTTATGTACCTAATTTTCATAATTTACTAGCTGCAGTAAAACAATAATTAAAAAATATCTCATTGTGAGAGCCGAAACAGTTCACATCACTTGCAGCTAAATTAGCGATGAAAGGAAACCCTTTAATGAACTATGTGCCCTTTACCTGCCTCTCTGACGCTGGATAATACCCTCCAGTGACAGGGCAACGGTGGTACCCATAGAACACCCATATCAGGTGTTGATACTTGTTTTGTCTGAGTGCTTGCCCCACCCCTAGCTTACACTTTTGCCTCATTTGTCCATGCTTTTTCTGAATGATAGCTCCAGTTTGATGGTCATTGTAGCCACTAGCTATATGGTAACACTTGATTCAGTAAAATAGGTTTCAGAAACAAGCTTTCAAAGTAAAAACACATGTTCATATGTATAACTATTCTATATTACTGAGTAAACACAATTACTAAAAATCAAATAGTGTATCAAGTAATTGATCCAGAGGTAATAAAGTTGCAACTAAATTTTCAACAATATTTCACAGGAAGTAAATAATCACTGTTGCAAAGCAACGCTGCCAGTGTTTTCATGCTGTCCAACTTTTAGTTACACCACTTGGACTGACATTGTTTACTGTACACAATGCTTTGTTGAAGTTACTTGTCCAAAAATGATACATGCTCTCTAAACACATGTACTGTAGAGCCAGTAAAATGTAATGTTTGATTTGATGAGTTGTGGTTGTCTGAACTTATGGCGCAGTGATGACTGTAATTAACGACGACTGTAATTGAACTGGAAATGAGCGATTGAGAACACTGAGTTTTTACAAAGAATTTTCCCCTTTGTTTTATTGAAATGTGTTCCGACAGCAGAGAGTTGTAGTTTTGTACTTTTGTAAGCTTAGTGGGGTGTTGTGTTGATGGGGGTCAGGGTGCTATTGAAGGGGTGGTGTGGTTTTTAAAGGTTTGAGGTGCTCTGCTACAGACCTTGTGACTGCCCAGAAAAGAGGGAATAGAGCCAACCTAATCAGCACAGATATGTTGTGACCAGCATGTGTAAGAGAAAAAAACTTTATTTCAGGAGATTTGGTTGTTGCTGTATGATTACTGTGTTTTATAATGCATCAGTACTGCACTGTAAAACACCAGTCAAACTCTGAATATTAACTCCACCTGCTTTTCCTGGACTGAAATATGGAAAAAAAAAAAAAAAGGATGGAAAAAAGATCAAGAAGAAGAAGCTACTGAAAGAGGAGCCAGATGAGTGTGGACCACCTGCACCAAAAAAGAAGAAAGAGGGTAAAGCTAAAGGCGACTCAAAAAAGAAGTCCAAGGATGTCAGCTGCAACTTGACCAATGGAGCACCAGTAATGGACACGCCATCTCATTCCAGTGAAGAGCCCAGCAGTGACTCTAGTCATGATAAAGCACCCAAGGTAATTCGCTTTTCTTAAACTGCCCAGTATGTTCTGTTTTAAGCATACCTTTAGCCTCCACTGTTAAAATGTTGTTTTTCAGATAACGCATCACTCCAGATACCTGTGCCTCCACTCTACTCCTCAGTGTGACCTGAGAGTGCAAATGATGTTTAAAAAAGGAGGTGTGACCTGTGTCTCACTCCTGCATGTCCTTTACTTTTTCACCCTGAAAAATAACCATAATCTTTCATCTGCATTTTCTTCAGCTCGTGTGCTAGTTTCTGTGCTAGCTTTTTGTGTAATAAGTTCTGAATAACTGATTCAAGGTGGAAATAGCTGATGTATCTCATGAACTTTTCATTTTCTGAACACGCTGAGCAAGGAAGTTATGAAGTTATTCAAATATTTGAACCAATGGCAATTGATTATTTGAACAACAAACACTAAAATTACCATTATTCATTCAGCACTGCTGTCCATGGTTCGATCCTATTCATGAATATGTACTCAATACACTGTGAGAAAGCAGCCACTCCATACCAGTGACACACCCACTCATGAATATTTACACAGCAGTGTGTGTGTACAAGCAGCCACTCCATACCCAGTGACACACCCACTCATGAATATTTACACAGTAGAGTGTGTACAAGCAGCCACTCCATACCCAGTGACACACCCACTCATGAATATTTACACAGTAGAGTGTGTACAAGCAGCCACTCCATACCCAGTGACACACCCACTCATGAATATTTACACAGCAGAGTGTGTGTACAAGCAGCCACTCCATACCCAGTGACACACCCACTCATGAATATTTACACAGCAGTGTGTGTGTACAAGCAGCCACTCCATACCCAGTGACACACCCACTCATGAATATTTACACAGTAGAGTGTGTGTACAAGCAGCCACTCCATGCCCACACAACCCTTCTCTTGTGTTTGACCAGTGAAGTGTGGAAAATCAGGGCAGAGGTTTCTGAGAATCTTTAATTATGAAATTTGTGGAAAATCTTGTGTTTGTTATCCACAGGGTTTTATTGTAGTTTTGTTCAAACTTGAGCACTATTTTTGCTGAAATGGCTTTGCAGTTGCATTAAATGTCAATGTTGTTGGAATGTTTGCAGAAGAAGAAACTGAAACTGAAAGTTAAAGGACCTGTGGATGGAGAATTGACAGCGCCTGCCCAGCAGGAAACAGAGACCAATGGACACTGTGAAGAGACCACCCCTGCGGCTGTGTCGAGTGAAGACCCCACATCTGACAGTGAAAAAGAAACTGTGAGTGTGCTTTTAAATGACTGCTTTTCCCCCACTGGTGTCTTTAAGCTACAGCTTAAACCTGGGCGTGTGACCTGTATCATCTGAGACGTGTGCTTTCTTGGCTGGCAAAGCAAATGGGAGTGAACAGGTTTACAAATAAAGTCAGGCATTCCAGAATGGAAGAAAATGAGTTATTTGGTTGAACATTGGAAAAAGAGGGATTGTGTAGCATGCCCACATGTCAAAAAATGGTGATACTTGGCACTAGTCTATGGATACAGTGTCATGGAAAAAATAGCAATGCTGTGTTTTATTTCTTCACCATTGCTATTGTTACTGTGTTATGTGTTGTCCCTGAAATGTGGTCATGAATGCTGAGAGAGTTTCACACTTCTATTTAATTTTTGTCAGAGGTCTAGAAAAAAAACACTCAACCATGATTACTAGAATTAAAATATACAGGCCTGAGCAAAATGAAGTGGTACAAAGGGTATGGAAGGCAAGGCCTTGATTTGTATTTATGGGTGGAAAAGCTCAGAGAGCTAGCCAGTTCCAAACACCTACTTGTTAAACTCTGATGGTTTGCTGCCTCCTTGACTTTCAATTGTCTTCTTATATGAAGGAAGAAACTCTTGAACAGAAAGAAGGGGCCTTCTCCAACTTCAGAATCTCAAAAGAAACAATCAGACACCTTCAAGGTATGTAAATTTATCTGTGGAACTGTGTGCCTGATTGGTTTATCCTAGGCCAATCAGGAGGCATAAAATATAGGTTTGGTGTTTCCTTTTAATCTGGAATGTTGATTGGATGTATTTGATCTTTATTTAATTTTCTTCTTCTAGCTCGAGGGGTGACATACTTGTTTGATATCCAAGCCAAAACATTCAACTCTGTTTATGATGGGAAAGACGTAGTGGGTCAGGCCAGAACCGGCACTGGGAAGACCTTCTCCTTTGCCATCCCCCTGGTGGAGAAGCTGCAGTCTGAAACGGAGGAGAGGAAGAGGGGCAGGGCTCCCAAGGTTAGTGACACTGAGGAAGAGGGGCAGGGCTCCTAAGGTTAGTGACACTGAGGAAGAGGAGCAGGCCTCCTAAGGTTAGTGACACTGAGGAAGAGGAGCAGGCCTCCTAAGGTTAGTGACACTGAGGAAGAGGAGCAGGCCTCTTAAGGTTAGTGACACTGAGGAAGAGGAGCAGGCCTCCTAAGGTTAGTGACACTGAGGAAGAGGAGCAGGCCTCCTAAGGTTAGTGACACTGAGGAAGAGGAGCAGGCCTCCTAAGGTTAGTGACACTGAGGAAGAGGAGCAGGCCTCCTAAGGTTAGTGACACTGAGGAAGAGGAGCAGGCCTCCTAAGGTTAGTGACACTGAGGAAGAGGAGCAGGCCTCCTAAGGTTAGTGACACTGAGGAAGAGGAGCAGGCCTCTTAAGGTTAGTGACACTGAGGAAGAGGAGCAGGCCTCTTAAGGTTAGTGACACTGAGGAAGAGGAGCAGGCCTCCTAAGGTTAGTGACACTGAGGAAGAGGAGCAGGCCTCTTAAGGTTAGTGACACTGAGGAAGAGGAGCAGGCCTCTTAAGGTTAGTGACACTGAGGAAGAGGAGCAGGCCTCTTAAGGTTAGTGACACTGAGGAAGAGGAGCAGGCCTCCTAAGGTTAGTGACACTGAGGAAGAGGAGCAGGCCTCCTAAGGTTAGTGACACTGAGGAAGAGGAGCAGGCCTCTTAAGGTTAGTGACACTGAGGAAGAGGAGCAGGCCTCCTAAGGTTAGTGACACTGAGGAAGAGGAGCAGGCCTCTTAAGGTTAGTGACACTGAGGAAGAGGAGCAGGCCTCTTAAGGTTAGTGACACTGAGGAAGAGGAGCAGGCCTCCTAAGGTTAGTGACACTGAGGAAGAGGAGCAGGCCTCCTAAGGTTAGTGACACTGAGGAAGAGGAGCAGGCCTCTTAAGGTTAGTGACACTGAGGAAGAGGAGCAGGCCTCTTAAGGTTAGTGACACTGAGGAAGAGGAGCAGGCCTCCTAAGGTTAGTGACACTGAGGAAGAGGAGCAGGCCTCTTAAGGTTAGTGACACTGAGGAAGAGGAGCAGGCCTCCTAAGGTTAGTGACACTGAGGAAGAGGAGCAGGCCTCTTAAGGTTAGTGTCTAAATGTGTAAATAAGGAGCTGCCTGACCCCCCCCCCCCCCGAGAGGGATAGTGTTGTACAAATTCTCTGTTGCAGTAATTTCAAAAACATGTCGTGCTCTGGGAATTCACTGATATTCCTGAAGAGTTGCCTCAGAGAGCTTGTGTAATGAAGTGCTCAAGTGAAGTGAAGTGTAAAAGAAAAAAACCACATATGTGTTTGTCTCACTGTTAAATTTGTTTAATCCAGGTGCTGGTCCTCGCACCAACCCGTGAATTGGCCATTCAAGTTTCCAAGGATTTTAAAGACGTCACCAAGAGGCTTTCTGTGTCCTGTTTCTATGGAGGCAGCTCCTACAACCCCCAGTGTGAGTGTCGGCCCACTGCATGTTCATCAGTTTGTTACACACAGAATTCTGCCTGAGGTCAAGATCTCCACATGCAAATGTGAGAAATGAGGAAAACAGGGACCTTCAGGTGGAAATGGTGAAGTACAGGCCTAAGAATGAATGTAGAACCTGGGCTTCAGTTTAACAGTGTTTCACTTTAGAGCACATAACATAAATATACAAAATCAAATTAACTATCTTTTCGCGATGGCAAAGCAAATGAAACACATTAGGAATATATTCACATTAAACGTGACGCATTTTAAATGTAGATTAAGGCTGTTGAAATGAGCTGTTTGCTGGGGCAGAGGAGAAGTGATGGACCTCTCCAGGGAACACTTCAGGTGTTTCCGTTTTGTGTAAAATCTGAATAGGAAGGAGAACGTAAGCTTCTGATCCTGATTTGACTTTGGGTGTCAAAGGAAGATTTTTCTTGAAGTTGGTAGTCCATTTAGGGTATATTGGTACTGTTTAATTATTTGACTAAGTCGTTTTAGGAGATGGCTTAATCTGTATCCAGCGCTGTTGTGTTAAAATAAGGGGAGAGTCTTGGCTCAGAACGGAGAGGTGTGATCAGGCAGCTGCCAAACTGAGTATTGAGTTTTCCTCAAAGCATCTGCATACATTTTAATTTATTTACTCTTTTCCTTTGTCTGTATTGTACATCTGCACACCTGTAACACCCTTCAGCCAGTCTGTCAGGTTGATTATAAATGTCCTAATTTTTCTGAGATTATAGCATTAATGCTCGTCCTGTTTGAATAGAAATTACATGATGTTACTGTGTAATGATCTCGTAATTTAACGGAGTGTAGTCTGTTTTATCCTGACATGTCTTTTTCAGCTGGATTTTTAGTAGAATTTATTTTCCAGCTGAAGGCATTATTCTTCTTGTTGTTTGCAGTGGACAGCATCCGCAATGGCATAGATATCCTTGTGGGGACCCCAGGGCGGGTCAAAGACCACCTGCAGAACAACAAGCTGAACCTGTCCCAGCTCAGACATGTGGTCCTGGACGAGGTGGACCAGATGCTGGACATGGGATTCGCTGAGCAGGTTGAGGAGATTCTTGCATCTGCATACAAAAAAGGTAAATCACAGGGATAAGCACAGGTCAAAGCTTTAACGAAAATCTTCCACTTTTAAAAGTAGTTTGTACTTGACTCAGTTCTCTTTGGAGTGTAGTATTGATTATGTTTATAGGGGTGATATTCTTGGATCACAGTATGTGAATATAAGGTTTTACCCTGTGGACGTCGTCTTAACACTTCTTCCCTCTGCACCGACTGCATCAAACAATGTTAGCTTTAGAAAGTGGCCGTGGGAAAAGCTGGATATGGAGGTGTGTTTGCCGCACAAAATCCCCGTATTACAGCACAGAGTTGGTTCCTTGATTTCCTTGTAGGGTTGCACGATATAACACATTTTTTAAAAATATTGCAAATGAACTCATTGCGATAAGTATATCGCGATTTGTTGCGATAATTATATTAATGTAATAAGCCGACAGCTGTATGAAAACGTAGAGCGGAGAGAAGTTGCGCGCACACAATTGGCTCTTGCTGCGGATGCGTGCACACCTATGACATCATGCTCAAGACGAGCAGGGAGCAGTGAATCCAGTAACCTCGTCACGTTGAAGTGAGTCGGCCTGAGGATCATAGCAAGGCAGCCGCCGCAGCTCCAGAAGGTGGTCTGATTCAGAAACGAGATTATAGGTTTCAAATGTCATTATTTTAGGTTTTAAATATACTTTAAATAGAATATAATATGAAACTAATATATTAAATATGTTAATCTTTGGTTTACCGCATCTCATAAACCGCAAGGTAATCGCATTTCGCATTTTTTCCCTCTTTGTCATGCAGACCTATTTCCTAGTCCGTGTTTGCTCAGAGCTGGCACGTGTATGACTTGCATATTGCAGTAACTGCTTTTTTTCTTCTTCAGCTTGCCGAGTTGTCTTATGTAGATGTGGTGGAGAATGGGCTTCACAGCCGATTATCCTTATTTTATAAATGACAACACGGCCCACCATCTGCGTTGAGGTTCTGTGGGGTTTATAACTGAAGCCCTCTGGTGCCAAACTGTTGAGTGTGTTGCGGTTGGTGGAGCTGTGCTAACCCGAGCCATTTTGGTCCCCAGATTCAGACAGTAACCCGCAGACCCTGCTGTTCTCTGCCACCTGCCCCCAGTGGGTCTACCAAGTGGCCAAGAAGTACATGCGCCCTCAGTACGAGCATGTTGACCTCATCGGCAAGAAGACCAAGAAGACTGCCACGACAGTGGAAGTAAGGCAACCAACAGTTATGTTCTGAACTCATTTTGGCTATGAATTTATTCCATAACTGTGTGTTAACATGTCAGATATGGTTTCATGGTACAAGTTGAGTATCCCTTATCTGAAATGCCTGGGACCAGCGGTGGTTTGGATTTTGGATTTTTTTTTTTTTTTCGTATTTTGGAATATTTGCATGAACAGCCATTCCCCAACATACATCTGAATTCTGTTCAGACCGACCAGGTTGCATCTCAAAATGGTCGTAAGTCTGATGTATGTTAGCATGGCGTGTAGAAGTACACGTGTAGCATGTAGAAGATATACACAATGCCGGGATATCGTCTTGACGGTCACTATCACATGATGCAGCCTTTAGCACTGGTGGACGTATGACCAAGCATAATTTTTATATTTGCATATATATGTTTTTTTTTTTTTTACATTTATACAGGTATGCGTCGCATATCATTTGCTCAGGCAACATCCGACCTCATATACGTCAGTGATCCCATAATAATTAAAAAAAAGTAAAATAAGAATAATCTTTATTGTCCGCAAAATATGGAAATTTGCCTTTGGCTTCACATGTTGGTTAAACACAAGTTTCAAGTTTATTGTCATGTACTGGATAACAATGCAAACATTATTACCAGTAATGAAATTGTTAGTCTCAGTGCCAACACAGCTTTGCACAGAAGTAATTTAATTTTGCTTCTTTTCAGCCGTTCAAATGGGGACGTGCTCGAATGCTTTGGTTCACTCTTTCCGCATCATCCAATTATGCTTCAGCTCCCGCATAGATGAGCTTAATTACGCTTTACCTTCAGCTCACGCATAGATGGTTGGACATTCTCTTTAAGTGTTATGTTCATGCTTTCTTCAACAATTAAAGTCATCCAGGTCCTGAGGCAGCAAAACACTCCCAGGCCATCATACTGCCACCCCCATGTTTTAGTGTATGTATGATGCTCTTACAGTGGAATGCTGTATTGGTTACAGTGAGTTCTCAGTGAGAAAAATATGCAGTGAAAGAGGAATTTAAGAAGCGGGCAAATACTTTTTCACAGCACTGTATATATTTTTAATTTATTTTGCATGTGATGATGAGAGACAGACGGGTGATGAATAAGCTGCTTTCCTCAGTAATGATAAAAGGGGCGTGGTTAACATGCTGCGTCACGTCAGCGGCCCCTCAGTTGACAGGATAGCTGATTATTCCTCCCCAGCTGCGTCTTCATTCAGTTGTCATTCTCATAACCTTGACTTACACGTCATGTGATGATGATAATAATAATAATAAACCCTATCCCCAGTGTTCAGTGTGTACGTTCTCAGTGTGTTTCTCTTGTGAGCGTTGATGCACCCTGTCCCTCACCATGTCGCTCTCCCCCTCCCTCTCTCACGTGCCCCAGCACCTGGCCATCGCTTGTCACTGGTCCCAGAGGGCCGCTGTCCTTGGCGACGTCATCCAGGTGTACAGTGGCAGCCATGGCCGCACCATCGTCTTCTGCGAGACCAAGAAAGAGGCAACGGAGCTGTCCATGAATGCCTCCATCAAACAGGTATCACCCACAACTCCACCTGCAAACGGTTATCAACCACAACTTCACCCTCAAATGGGTACCAAGGACAACCTACATCTGTTTACGGGTATCACCCTCAAACTGGTATCACCCACGACTCAACTCTCAAACAGGTATCAGTGACAACTACATTTGTTAACAGGTGTAGTTGTGGGTGGTACCTGTTAACAGGTATCAATCACAGCTACACTTGTTAACGGGTATCACCCACAACTCCGCCTGCACCGGTATTAACTACAACTCCGGCACATCTCCTGTGAGAGACTGATGTGGAGCCTTACAGAAATGTGGGTTTTCTTGTATCGTGTTGCAGTGCAGTTCTTCAGCAGTAGGTGGCGTTTCTCATCCACAGGATGCCCAGTCTTTGCATGGAGACATCCCACAGAAGCAGAGGGAGGTGACGCTCAAGGGTTTCCGCAACGGGTCGTTTGAAGTCCTGGTGGCCACAAATGTGGCTGCGCGAGGGCTGGACATTCCAGAGGTGGACCTGGTGGTGCAGTGCTCTCCACCAAAGGTACACAGTTTGGGTTATGACAGTAACACATGCAGTACGGTGAAGAAGTACTTCCTCCATCTGATTATCTGCTGTTGAGCTCATTTTTCAAATTGGAATTTGAGAGAAAAAATGACACTAGGATATGGTACTTCTTTTATTTGTTTGGTTTGCAGGTAATCAGACATACAATCTTTGGGTGAAAAAGAACTTTCCTCTAACAGATTACCTTTTCATTTTGGGACACCTGCAGTTGTGTCTTACGTGGCCAAACATGATGTGTTCCCCTACCAAACCGGGTCCCACCCTGAAGTTTATTGTGTTGGCAGGAAATGGTGTTTCTCACATTTTTATGCAAGGCGAAGTTTGCTGCTATTCTTCACAGTACGAATGTTCACATTGATTGTAGACATGCCTGTAAATGGACTGACTGCCACACCATGAAAGCAGTGGAATTACCACATTATCAGATCCGTCTCCAGTATTACCTGCTCCTTCAGCAATGACCTCGCCGTTAGTTACCTGCCTAGATGTAACTTTAGGTGCCTGAAGCAACCCTGCTGTCTGCTTTTCTAAGATTCAATTTAAAACTAAAAAATAAGCTGATAGTGTTGGTCATCAGTGTTTGAAATAAAGCAGGGGACCAGTGTAAAGCAGACTCATAGTGAACACAGTGCTGATGGCACCGCGAAATTGAGACAATGCACAGTAGTGCCAGTCCGTTACTGACAACACAGACGGCATGTGAAAATGTCTGTGGAAATATATATTTTTATGCAGTGTATTACTGTAATGTTAATGTAATGTGTATTGCATTTAGGATGTGTGTGGGTTGTGTTTCTAGGATGTGGAGTCGTACATTCACAGGTCAGGGAGAACAGGGCGGGCAGGCAGGACCGGAATCTGCATCTGTTTCTACCAGCGCAAGGAGGAGGAGCAGCTCAGATACGTGGAGAACAAAGCTGTGAGTTTGATCTCCCAGCATGCAACATGTCGCATTTCTCAAAAGACTATTAACCATCATTATAAGCTGAATTAAAGTCTCATTGACTGGAAGCATGCCTTTATGCATAGCACCTTAGTAATGTAAAAACAAAGATTTAGTAGCATAGCAATGCACTTCACAGTTTTACTCCTTCTCCAGTAAAGAAACAATGCAATCTTTTTCCTTAAAGGGGATCATATTTAAGAGAGTTGGTGTCCCATCTGCCAACGAGATCATCAAGTCCTCCAGCAAAGATGCAGTCAAGTATGTAACTCTGACAACGGCAACGCTTGAAACCCACTTCTCTCTGTAGCTGTTCATTAGAAGTGGCGTCTTGCATATTTTCATTATCTGCCATTGATAGAGAATGCGTAATCAGGATTTTGTCATTAATGCATTATGCCATTCAAAGTAAATGTATTCACCTGTATGAGAGAGTTTGTGGCTCTATGCCAGGTCAGGTTTGCCATGTCCTGCTTGTGTGTCCTGCTAACGTATCGTGTTAGCATGTCATATTGTGTTAGTGTGCTATGTCAGTGTGCTGTATCCTGTTAATGTGATGTGTTAGCATGTCATATTGTGTTAGTGTGCTATGTCAATGTGCTTTATCCTGTTCGTGTGATGTGTTAGCATGTCATATTGTGTTAGCATGTCTTGGCATGTTGTGTTAACATGTGCTTTTTGCCTTATCTCAGGTATCTGGACTCTGTGCCCCCAGCAGCGGTGGAGTATTTCCGCGAGGCTGCAGTAAAGCTGATTGAGCAGCGGGGGGCAGAGGAGGCCCTGGCCGCTGCGCTGGCGCACATATCCGGAGCTACGGCCATCGAGCAGCGCTCCCTTCTCAACTCTGATGCTGTAAGTATGCGGCCTGTTGAGACTCACTTAGCCCTGTGACGTGTTATCGGTTTGAGTCATATGATGGCTGATGTTATCCATGTGTAAATAAACTGACCTCTTACTTAATGGCTAGAAATGTGGTGCATGTAACCATGAATTTGACAAAAGCAAGAAATGTTCTTTTGTACAGAGGACATTTTTGAGCTGTTTTGCTAATTCAGAATAAACTGTGACCTGGTCACATAGTAGGAAGTAGTGTGGAAGAGGGAAGTGAGTGGACTGGGAAGCCAAAATGAACACTGCGTACCTGTGGATCCAAACGGAACCCCTTTATCCCCAAACTGTGATGGGCTCACACTTGTGTCTGTTTTTAGGTCTCATGCTAATATGTGTTCCCCCATTAGGGCTATACTACCATGCTGATGAAATGCTCACAGGAAATGCACAGTATCAGTTATGCATGGAAGAGTCTGAAGGAGCAGCTCGGCGAGGACATTGACGATAAGATCCAGAGGATGACCTTCCTGAAGGGCAAGACTGTAAGTTATAAATGCAGTTTTATCTGCGTAGCACATTTGGCACTCAGCTGCACTCAGGTCCTGGCCCTGCGACCCCCTCAGAGCAAGTTTAGGGCCACAGTGCTGTCATCTTTACGCCTTAAACAGGGTGTGTCTCAATGAATTCTCTACTGTGTAAGGACGGGAATGTCTGTCATTGTGTTTTAAATTGTTCTTTATGACTGAAGGGTTTACATGCATTGATATGTTACAGAACAAGATGCACTCAAAGGTCCGGTGGATTTGGGTCTATTAGTCAGATGTGCCAGTGCCCATCACAGCATGCTTACCTGAGAGATGCACTTTACCAGAATTTTCTCAGAATGCACTTTGAAATAAAGAAACAAATGTCAGTTTACCACAGGATTATGGACGTGCCAATGTCAAATGACATTTTTTTTTTTTTGGTGCATTTTTCTCTTATCCTAGACATAAATACGTTTTAAGTTATAAGAGCTGTGTTTGGGGTACACACCATGTTACTTCAGTATCAACATGAAGTGAAGCCAGATTCACAGGTCTCACAGTTTCTGTCCTCACTCATTGTTTCTTTTTTTTTTTTTTTTAAAGGGAGTTTGTTTTGATGTTCCAGCAGCCAAGGTGAAAGATATCCAGGTATGTACTGCCTATTCTGATTCAACTTTGCATTCAAAACTAATTTTAATTATGTTTGAAGTGTAACAATTTCTGTTGGCACCGTTTCTTCCTAACCAGAGTAGGAAGTCCTCACCTGTGTTATAAGTGTCTACAGCATGGCCACAGCACATGGAGTTACTCTGCTGGGCTGCAGCCACAGATTTTACCTGTTACTGCCCCGCCGGACAGTCGGTCTCAGCCTGTCAGCTGTGGAACACATTTCACAGGCAAAACTGCACATTTGAATGTGTAATTTTCAAAATGTGTGGAGGAGGGGGCCAAAGCACTTTGATAACCCAATGGAGGCCATAGCCCCTCCCCATGGTGTCCTCCTTCACTGTACTATCAGAGTATGATGGCCGGAGGTAGATATCAATGAGACATTACTGGGGCTCAGTAATGAGTTAGAAGTTAGCATCACTCTAGGAACTTGCTGAGGTGATGTAATGGGCTAGCAGATGGCATTTGTCTGTGGACTCACTGGAGCCAAGTAATGAGTTGGCAGTTAACATCTCTCTGTGGTCTTGATACTAAGTAATGGGTTAGCAGTTAGCATCACTGCGGTGCACTGGGGCTAAGTAATGAGGAAGCAGGTAGTAGTGCTCTGTTCTCTCTCTGGGACTCAGTAATTGGTTAGCAGCACTCTGTAGAGTCTATGGGGCTCAGTAATGGTTGAGCAGGTAGCAGCGCTCTCTGGACTCCCTAGGGATAAGTAATGAGTTAGCATCGCTCTGTGGGTCTCATTAATGGGTCAGCAGGTAGCATTGCTATGTGCACATTCTAGAGCTAAGTATATGGTTAGCAGTGCTCTGTGGACTCTCTAGGGCTCCATGCTAGGATAGCAGTTAGCAGCGTGCTGTAGAGTCTGTGGGGTGCAATATTGGATTAGGAGTTGGCACCGCTCTGTGGACATCTCTGGCTAACCAGAAACTGTAAACCCCACAGCAGAACATATTTTAACTGTGAGTTCCTCCAAATGGTATTGGCAATAAATGACTGTTATTGCATGTGCAGTGTGGAAAATTGGGAAAGCCAGTTATTGCATGAAGTACAGTCAAGTCAGATACCCACCTGTTTCCTCCTGAGTCTGTGGGGTTGGTTTGTGGGGTTTTCTAAATAACATTATCAGTGTTTAGGTGGGGGGAAAGGTGAGTTGTGTGGTTTTTTTTTTTTTTTTTTTTTTGGGAAGAGAGGATATCTGCTGACTGTGTCACCTTCCTGCCGTCTTTACAGGAAGTATGGCAGGACGGCCGGCGCTGGCAGCTGTCGGTTGCCACGGAGCTCCCTGAGCTGGAGGAGAGCAAGCGCTTGGGTGGAGACCGGGGCTCTGGGGGATTTGCTGGCCGCCGCGGTGGAGGACGTGGAGGGGGCGGCAGAGGCTTCCGGAGCCATGGCAACAACCGGAGAGGTGGGGGTGGAGGAGGCCCAGGAAGAGGCCAGAAACGCAGCTTCAGCCGAGCCTTTGACTATTAAGACTGCCCTCCAGACTGCTCTTTTATTCCTGAGATGATCCTGGCTCTCCTCACGGCAGTCACGAGAATCAGGACGTGTCCTTCACGGGTTCAGTTTCCAACAGTGTCACCGCTAAACCTGTATGAAATGATTGCTTGGCAATTATGTATTTATATGTAATCATATATAAGCCCATTCATTGGAATGAGATGGATTTCATTAAAGGTGTTCTGTAAAAACGTGTGTGTGTGTTGTGTCATGAATGGCTCAGCTTACCCCTGGTATATCAGATAAGGAATGCCGGTTGTCTGATTGGATGTGCATCTTGATTAGCATAAGGAAACGCCTTGTGATTTATCTTGGTGTAGTGGATGTGTAATACTTTCGTGGCAGCGAACTGAAAACAACAAACAGTGAAATGATTGCTTGTCGTAAAGTTGCTCCAGTGGTGAAGGCAGTTAAAATATGGATCCTGATGTTCAGAGTCGGATCAAGGCTTTCCTCTGAGTTACCAGGTGGTGAATTTCATGTGAACGATGCATGATTACACAAAGTTACCAATACCTTTCATTTGGGGTTAATGTATGTAGAGCTCACTTCAAAATGTCAAGACAACACATTATGCAATATAAACATTAATTCACAGAAGACTGAGTACTGGAAGAAAAGATATGTATGTTGTTCAAACTATATTTATCCTATACTCCAAAGTATGTAATGGTTGGTGATTGCTGTGCTCGGTCTTGTCTGGTTGGTTAGCAGAGGGCCATGGCTTGCTTCGTCTGATGTGTGACGTGGCTGGATGGCGTCTCTCTTCAGCGGTGTGCTCCTGACTTCCCTCTGGCAAAGGCTGGCCAGGTTGGTTTTCTCACTGAAACCAAAGTGTTGACCTCAAGGCTACTTGGAGTCTTCTTTTGCAAATAACGGCGTGGAGATTTTTTCTGTGTTCTAGATGGGTAATGGAATGAAGTTTTGCTTAATAGTAATTAATAAAATATCTGTCATTGCATCTATTGTATATTAAAAATGCACTCATCACAGTGAAATGACATTTTAGACATGAGACCTGGGTACAAATATTGGAGTGTATTGTAAGGTAAAACAATTGCTAGTGTGTGTGAGAGAGAGAAAGATGGATGAGAGAAACAACTTTTCAGCCAGCTGGCAGTGAGTATATTCAAAACTATGGTTTACAACCCTATAACTATGCTGTGACTCACAGTAGGCAGTACTTCAAATGAGACCGAAGAAAGAGGCCATATTCATAAAATCCAATTCAGCTTCAAAATTTGGAGACTTTGGGCAAAAACATGAAAATATGTTTGTAAAATATGACATCTAATATGCAATGGCAAAAACCAGAAAATATATGTGTAAAATATTACATTTAACACACTTTGATAAAAACCTGAAAATATGTAAAATATAAGAACATTTCCATATCAAAATTCTTGCATACATATTCTAGGGTGTGACCGCCTAGGGTAGTGTAAGTTAAATAAACATCCTTCAAGCCACAAACCACAGGTGACTCTGGGGAGAACTTTAAAAGTTGAAAAAAGTTTTTGTGTTTGAACATGGTAACGGACAGTTACTGCCTCCACAGTCACAGTCAGTCCCTCTGCTGTACCTGTAGTTACTGCCTCCAGTCACAGGCAGTCCCTCTGCTGTACCTATAGTTACTGTCTCCACAGTCCCAGTCAGTCCCTCTGCTGTACCTATAGTTACTGCCTCCACAGTCACAGTCAGTCCCTCTGCTGTACCTATAGTTACTGCCTCCACAGTCACAGGCAGTCCCTCTGCTGTACCTATAGTTACTGCCTCCACAGTCACAGGCAGTCCCTCTGCTGTACCTATAGTTACTGCCTCCACAGTCAAAGTCAGTCCCTCGGCTGTACCTATAGTTACTGCCTCCACAGTCACAGTCCCTCTGCTGTACCTATAGTTACTGCCTCCACAGTCACAGTCAGTCCCTCTGCTGTACCTATAGTTGCTGCCTCCACAGTCACAGTCAGTCCCTCGGCTGTACCTATAGTTACTGCCCCCACAGTCACAGTCCCTCTGCTGTACCTATAGTTACTGCCTCTACAGACACAGTCAGTCCCTTGCTGTTGCCATAGTTACTACCTCCACAGTCACAGTCAGTCCCTCTGCTGTACCTATAGTTACTGCCTCTACAGTCACAGTCAGTCCCTTGCTGTTGCCATAGTTACTACCTCCACAGTCACAGTCAGTCCCTCTGCTGTACCTATAGTTACTGCCTCCACAGTCACAGTCAGTCCCTCTGGTGTACCTATAGTTGCTGCCTCCACAGTCACAGTCAGTCCCTCTGCTGTACCTATAGTTACTGCCTCCACAGTCACAGTCCCTCTGCTGTACCTATAGTTACTGCCTCCACAGTCACAGTCAGTCCCTCTGCTGTACCTATAGTTACTGCCTCCACAGTCACAGTCCCTCGGCTGTACCTATTGTTACTGCCTCCACAGTCACAGTCCCTCTGCTGTACCTATAGTTACTGCCTCCACAGTCACAGTCAGTCCCTCTGCTGTACCTATAGTTACTACCTCCACAGTCACAGTCAGTCCCTCTGCTGTTGCCATAGTTACTGCCTCCACAGTCACAGTCAGTCCCTCTGCTGTTCCCATAATTACTGTTTCTGAAGTCACTGTCAGACCTAGCAGTCCATGTCCATCTCCCTTTGCTGACCTTCAGCCCATCTCTGATGTCCCTTCGGACCCGTCACCTGCTCACCCAGCATGAGTAGTGGCAGTACAAGCTGTCCTCGCTTTCATTCACCATGTGTCTGAACTTCACTGGTAAAGCTAGCAGAGAAATAGATCACTTTGGAGGTGAAGTTCCTGAGAAGAGGAAAAGAAAACCCAAGATTTTCCAACACCCAAGATTCATCTTCAGAGGGAATGATGCGGCGTCCTTCTCAATGAAGGACATTCTGAAGAAACTCCCTAAACCAATCACAACTGGAGGCACTGTCAGGATGGCAAGTGAATTTGTGTCACCCTACAACCTTAATAGATGGAATTTTGAGTAACCTGGGGAAAATATCAGAATCTTTTGGTGTGCTTTGTTGTTATGTTCAGTTCCTGTATTTTCTTTTCTTTTAATTCCTTATCCACTCTCCTCTATGCACAATGTATAAATTCAGAGCTGCCATATTATTTATATTATATTTCCTTAGAGGTTATGTTAAACAATTGAGATTTTTTTATGTGTTAATTCTTCAAAATGAATGAAAGGATATTAGCTGTGTTATAATATGAATTTCACATTACAAAAGACTGCACATTTTGTAGCTAGTCATGTGTACTGTTGTATGGCAGATTTATGTGAGACATATGTGGCTGCTCCTGTCACATAACTGGGTTTGGGTGGGGGAAAATACATGCAGAGTTCGGAAGCTATAGATCTCCCATTGCAATTTCCAAACTTCCCATCGCATCTGCAGCCTCAATGTCACCCTCATTGTGTGATTCTCAAACTGACACAAACTCAACTAATCATTTCTCCCTGTGTGCAGCATTGCACTGCATTTTATATCCATTTTAAACAAGACATGCCAGATAAAATAATACATTATTTCTATGAAACTGAATGTCATATATAATATTATAAATACTGTCCTGAGTCCTGAGTTTTACTGGCCATGGTTAAACTTGGCATGAGCCAGTCTTGCGGTAGCAGGTATTTCTTCATCTGTGGTGACAGATTTTCTTCAGAAACAGCTGGCTATAAACGTTGTTGAGAGGTAAAGTGGAGTTCTTAAATAGCCTTAATTCTGAATGAAAGAAATCAGGTGCTAAAACTGAAAACACTACATTTTGTCAGGCATCCTGTCTTCAAAAGAAACCAATGAAATCTGAGGGAGAAGCCCTAAAAAGTGCCTCCTGTGGCTATAAATGAACCTGACATTAACTCAGGCCATGACGTTAAACAGACTTACATGTCAAGTATGAGCATCCCCTTATGTTGTCTACATCATCTGTGTCAAATATGGAAATGCCGGCACTCAGATATCACATTTCAAAAGGAATGGCAACAAAAAATGCACAAGAACATTGCTGTGGTTATGACACCTCTCTGTGGGTGGTTTCCATGGTGAGAACGCCACTGACACACTGAGCACATTTATTATTATCGCCACAATTTTTTAAAACACATCTGTTTTTATTTGCTGTGTGTTCAAAATAACATAAAATACATTACTTTGCTCTCCTATGTGTGACAGATGATTACAGGATATAAGCCATACAGAGTATCGACAGCAAAGGCATCCTCAGAAAACATAAACCTGTTTGCTCTTCTACACACCAGTCTAACAAATATCTCTGGTGCATTGCAATGTGGGAATTATTATTATCATTAATATCTTGACATAAATATCAGGAAAGTATATGGGCAAATATCATATCAGTACTACAAGTGTGAAAATTTAATTGTTTTGTCTCTGAAAACACCAGTGCATTTTTTAGAAGCAAGTTGTCCTCAGTGGGTTTCCAAATTCAGCGCTGCTAAGCTTAAAAGATGCCAGGAATGTGATACTGGTCTAACGCAGGCCTAAATGAGACCATTGCAGTGTCTGAAGCAGAACGCTAGCCCTGCAATTGTGTGCTTCTAAAGTCTACTGTGGGCCCTGCCGTTCCACTTCCTGTGGAGAGATCTGAGCACCTGATATGGCCACTTCCTGTGCTATATTGCAGCTCTCTCAGCAGAGAACAAATGTGAGGAAAAACACACAGCAGTGTGAGTAAAATGATAACACTGTGACTGATCAGGAACTGGCTTCTACCCTAAACAGACTATCCCATGGTGCATTTCTGCTGCAAACAAACCATCCCACAGTGCATTTCTGCCCTAGACAGGCTGTCCTATGGTGCATCTCAGCTGCAAACAGGCCATCCCACAGTGTACTTCTGCACAGTGCATTTCTGCCCCAAACAGACCATCCCACAGTTCATTTCTGCTGCAAACAGATGATTCCACGGTGCATTTCTGCTGCAAACAGACCGTCCCACAATGCATTTCTATTGCAAACAGACCATCCCACAATGCATTTCTGCTGCAAACAGATGATTCCACGGTGCATTTCTGCTGCAAACAGACAATTGCATGGTACATTTCTGTCCCAAACAGACGATCCCCAGCACTGCCATTGCTAAGCTGCTTTGTCTGGCAGGGAATGGACACTTACAATGTGTAGGGAAGCAACATATTATTTCACTGTATATCATCAATCTGGAGATTTTGTTGAACACATAAGCTGGAAGGCTATTTTGAGAAATATATTTTAATTCTGTAGTTTCCATTTTAAAGAAAGCTTAAGTGCATACAGCATGTTTGTGTGACAGCAAATAAAGACAGAAGTAGTCTGTGTGTGTACCTGACATACACACGTGGAAGGCTCAGATGCCACATACTGACCTGTCTTTCGGTCTTTCCACATTGTCACTGTTTGTAACCACAGGATAGGGAGAGGGTAGCACAGGCTATAAATGTTAACCTTTCTCTGTGGCCACTTCTCACAGTCAGCCCCGCCAGACCAACCCAACCCCTCCTTCCAACATCTGGCAGGCTGCTACTCAACCCAATCTTGTGGTTGCAGCGCTATCTTCTTAACCCTTAGTTGGAAACATGTATGTGATGTCTTCCTGCCGATAAGAAAATGACATTAAAATTGAAATTAAAATAATGATTTCATCATCAATTTGCCATGGATTTAAAAAGGAAATCTCTTTACTCCTAGGTATCCTTGAATGTTTAATATTTACCCCATTTCACTCAATTATGAAAGGAGAAAATTCACTATATGGCACCAGGCCCATATGTGCCTGTGGCAGACGGACTGTTCCTCTGATTCTGACTACTGCAGCTCTTTTTATTGGCCCTCCTGCAATGTGCTCACACTGCAGTCTGTGAGCACATTACACTGGCAGTTCATACATAACCATGTTTAATTTAACATCCTTATGTTGAATGAAGAAGTGTCTCTATGATTTTACCCTGGAGTGCTGCAGAGAGCATACTCATATACACAACCCAGAGCACATTCTCTGTCCGCCTGAGTCCGTTTCCTTACAGGCGCCCTGCTGGAAGCTCAAATCTCAGTGGGGGAGAGTGTTCTGTTAGCTGCACTTTAAGTTGTATGTGGGCATTACACTGAAGCAATGCCAATAAGGACATTAACCTTCTGGCTGAATTTGCATTGCACACACTTAACCATGTTGCCAGAGCAGCAGGTGTATATGCAGCATCTCTTAACCACCAAAGCACTTTGGCTGTGCTACTCTAAGTTAAAATACAACTCATGAATACAAACACATAAATAAAACATAATATTCCATCATAACAAAACCATATCAAAACTGAAATCATACAGTGCAAAAGCACTGGGCAGTGGGAGGAGTATGACACAGCGCAGGAGTGCTGATGGGATGGGGCAAAGGTTCCATGTTTTCATATTCCATATTTACCAATGGGGTGGGTGGTAAGAATTTGAATTTTGTCATGTATTTTAAATGAATACATATCTGCAGGGGGTGGACAAATAAATAGTAACACCATGTTTAAAACAACTTTAATTTTGAATGAACTAAATCACATTTACAAAGGCAGCTACACAAATGAGTCATATAGAGTTGAATGGCAATTACAGTTATGTTAAAAGCTGTAAAAGTGCTCTGGCAGTTGGTATTTTGACATGTGAGTTTCCAAACCCACCATAGAGGCCTAACAGTGAGAGTGTGAAGCGCAGCTGCATCGGTCAGAGTAACTGCTCAGTGTAAATGATCGAATGTGGAGAGGGGAGCAGTGTTGAAACTTACGGCAGCACTTTCTGAACATGAACACACTGCTCCAGCAGAGAGGAACTGTGGTCGCAAGTCAAAGCTCACTGATAGAGACAGACCAACACTGAACAGGATAAACTCCCCAAAACTACAACCAGTAGATGGTTTGTTGATTTTTAACAGGGGGGATGGCTCAATGAGAGCACCCCCCTGCCCCCGCACCACCAACCAACACACATGTGTAAAATGGGGAAGGCAGGTTAACGTGGGGGATGTATTTTGGTCATTTTGCTAACAAGGGGGATGGCATCCCCCAAATCGCCTACTGACTACAACCTAAAAATGCACACAATTCAATCAACACCTCTGTGATGAAGCATCAACAAAAGCTGTATAAGAGCTGCATAAAGTTGGTGTTTCTGGCGGAGCCAGCGTCTGGACCCACTAATGTCCAAAGCCAATGTACCAATAAACACAGCCTGGTGCAAGGAGCAGAAAACCTGGACCCTTGAGCAATGGAAAACAGTGATGTAGTCATCCTTCACTCTTTTTCCTGCATATGGATGTTCCTAAGGAAGCTTTCAACCCACAATGTCTGCTGCCTACTGCTAAACATAGTGGTGGAGCTGCAGTGGTATGGGCAGTCATTTCATGGGAGTCAGTTATGATGACAGCTCCGCATGGTTGTGTAATGGCCAAGGCTCATGAAGCCATTTTACAAGAGCAGGTGGTGGGAGCAGGTATTGTGCAAACACTGTTCCCTCATAATGCTCCCATCTTCCAAGATGATAGCACCCCCACACATTCTTATGCTACATTGATTCAAAAGTGGTTCCATCATCACCAGGTTAAAGCACAACCAGGACAAAGCACAAAACTATTATGACAACTTCTGATGCACTGAGTGTGAAATTGATTTCCACCTCTTTCAACTCTCAAAAATCAGGAGGTTTACTTTCTTCAGAATGGTCCCGCGATATCCCGTTACACACACAGTTTAGAAGTTGCATGCCGGTGTTCCAAAAAGGACTGAAGCTGTTCTGAAAGAGAATGGTTGCCCTACTCCTTATTAGCTTCTTGATATTCATCTATTGTTAACAGTTTCCGTTATTTTGTCCACTCGCAGCATATTCATGTGTTTCATACATTAAACCAGTCTAACGCGCTGACCAATGAAGTTAGTCGAGCCGTTTGCTACAGTAGCATCATCAACCTTTGAGACGCAAGTTCCGAAAAGTATTTTCCTCTACGGATGTTGAAACTTATTGCCAAACTAAGAAGTCGTCTGATTTCAGGAAACAGTGACGCGTCTGGGCAGGGTCTATAGCATTGTGTGTGAATATTGGGTAAATTGCCTTTCTCATCATACTGTTCATTTGTATTTGGAAACATCGTTGTCGTGGACAGTTCACATATTTTAGAAAGCGCAAATCTGTACGCGAAGCATGGGGATCTTTCTGAATATTTCTGTGAGCTTGGCTTTATTGTGCCTGCTCGGAGCCGACACACAGGGTAAGTACACCAGCGTAATGAGTGCACGCATTTCTGCCTCCTGTCTTTTCTGGCTAATATTTAATTCAGCTAGATGCTATGACATAAATCACAAAATTAGAATGCCAGAATGAACACGGTAGCATGTACTTCATACACTTTTTACAACTTAAAATCAATCGATCGATTCTGTTGTTCGCCCTTTAATTGTTACAGTGCTAGACTCATCAAAAGGCAACTGAAAATGAAAACTTACATTGCTTGTAGTCGTGGGCATTCTTTTACTGACCTTCACAAATTATTTTGAAGACTTGTTTAAACTTAAAAACATAAAATTAAAACTGAGAGCTTTATTCTTGTAAATAATGTGAAGAGGTATCAAATTTCAAATATAGACAGATAATACAATGTATGATCCTGTATTAATGCTATTGCCACTGCTATCTATTGGGCTACTAGTGCGAGTATTGGCAGTGCTATTATTATTATTATTATTATTATTATACTGCTAATTTAGGTAACTGTTCTTAATGTAGATAATGATAAAGCTGGTACACATATTAAAGTAACTGAGATAAGGAAACAGTCCCAATAAGACACATGAAGGCATTGAATTGACTAATGTACTTTAGCCATCACTGTGCTGTATATGAATTGCAGGTGCACCAACCAAAGGGAGGTATATGTGGGTCAAATGCAGACCTGATGGAAAGAATGCCAACTGTGTGACAGAGAAGGGTCCAGTGATCAAGATCCCAGGACGTGCCCACCGCCTCCCACCCTCAGCAGCTAATGAAATGTGAGTTCAAAATTTTACACTACTGGCGATAGTGTAGAACCGGTCCTACAGAGACACAAAATACAGGGCTTTACAATGAGAGAACAGTGTGGAACCGGTCCTACAGAGACACAAAATACAGGGCTTTACAACGAGAGAACAGTGTGGAACCGGTCCTACAGAGACACAAAATACAGGGCTTTACGAGGGAACAGTGTAGAACCGGTCCTACGGAGACACAAAATACAGGGCTTTACGAGGAAACAGTGTGGAACCGGTCCTACAGAGACACAAAACACAGGGCTTTACAACGAAAGAACAGAGTGGAACCGGTCCTACAGAGACACAAAACACAGGGCTTTACAACAAGGTAACAGTGTAGAACCGGTCCTACAGAGACACAAAATACAGGGCTTTACAATGAGAGAACAGTGTAGAACCGGTCATACAGAGACACAAAATACAGGGCTTTACAACGAGAGAACAGTGTGGAACCGGTCCTACAGAGACACAAAACACAGGGCTTTACAACAAGGGAACAATGTAGAACTGGTCCTACAGAGACACAAAACACAGGGCTTTACAACAAGGTAACAATGTAGAACTGGTCCAACAGAGACACAAAACACAGGGCTTTACAACGAAAGAACAGTGTAGAACCGGTCCTACAGAGACACAAAACACAGGGCTTTACAACAAGGTAACAGTGTAGAACCGGTCATACAGAGACACAAAACACAGGGCTTTACAACAAGGGAACAATGTAGAACCGGTCCTACAGAGACACAAAACACAGGGCTTTACAACGAAAGAACAGAGTGGAACCGGTCCTACAGAGACACAAAACACAGGGCTTTACAACAAGGTAACAGTGTAGAACCGGTCCTACAGAGACACAAAATACAGGGCTTTACAATGAGAGAACAGTGTAGAACCGGTCATACAGAGACACAAAATACAGGGCTTTACAACGAGAGAACAGTGTGGAACCGGTCCTACAGAGACACAAAACACAGGGCTTTACAACAAGGGAACAATGTAGAACTGGTCCAACAGAGACACAAAACACAGGGCTTTACAACAAGGTAACAGTGTAGAACTGGTCCAACAGAGACACAAAACACAGGGCTTTACAACGAAAGAACAGTGTAGAACCGGTCCTACAGAGACACAAAACACAGGGCTTTACAACAAGGTAACAGTGTAGAACCGGTCATACAGAGACACAAAACACAGGGCTTTACAACAAGCGAACAATGTAGAACTGGTCCTACAGAGACACAAAACACAGGGCTTTACAACGAAAGAACAGAGTGGAACTGGTCCTACAGAGACACAAAACACAGGGCTTTACAACAAGGTAACAGTGTAGAACCGGTCCTACAGAGACACACAACACAGGGCTTTACAACAAGGTAACAGTGTAGAACCGGTCCTTCAGAGACACAAAATACAGGGCTTTACAATGAGAGAACAGTGTAGAACCGGTCCTACAGAGACACACAACACAGGGCTTTACAACAAGGTAACAGTGTAGAACCGGTCCTTCAGAGACACAAAATACAGGGCTTTACAATGAGAGAACAGTGTAGAACCGGTCCTACAGAGACACACAACACAGGGCTTTACAACAAGGTAACAGTGTAGAACCGGTCCTACAGAGACACAAAATACAGGGCTTTACAACGAGAGAACAGTGTAGAACCGGTCCTACAGAGACACAAAACACAGGGCTTTACAACAAGAAAACAGTCTGTTACCGGCCCAACAGACACACAACACAGGTGTTTACAACAAGAGAACAGTGTGGAACTGGTTCTACACATTTTTCTGATTGAATAAGCTGTTCCGAAACTCTTTCATTTCTTTCAACATGTTTGAAGTATTTCTCTTATACTCCTCATACACACTATTCTGGAAGTAGGAGGAACAAACCAGAAGTGCATCTATTACATCTAGAATGCAATCTGTGGGTTATCATTCAGGAAATAACATTGATGTGTTAAGATACTGAAATAGCGTGCTTTTTTTTAAGGGTTAGTTAATAAAAAAGCTAAAAATTGTAATTTAGTGAGGAGGCACTAAAACTTTGTATCTGACAAATAGAACTTACTTGCTTTAACATTGTGTCTGGCTAACCTGATGTATCGCAAAAGTAGCTATGAGTACTTCAGGAGCATGTGACCCAGATACATGTAACATAGGGGTGCACAGTCCCAGCCACAGTGTCTGTACAGTTTCATTGTATTCTTTCAGGCAGCAACCCTTGTAGGCCACAGTAAAGGTGCAGACATATTGGGCTATCAGTGCTGAAATACACCATAACCCAGGATATACACAGGCTCTCAGGGACTGGAGTTAAACCTGCAGACACTGCGGCCCTCCAGGACTGGAGTTAAACCTGCAGACACTGCGGCCCTCCAGGACTGGAGTTAAACCTGCAGAGACAGCACAGAGTGTGTAAACCTACACTGAGTGTGTGTAGGTCCTCCTTCATTATCCATGTGAACAAAACTAACAGTGGCTCAAACCATACTGAGAAAAATGACTGAGCAGTAAAAGTACCACAATATTAGTCTGGCTCATTGTTCATGCAGGGTTTTCAGTTTCATTAGTCTGTATCTGTTCTGTTGTTATGTATTCAACAATTAACTAATGGTCCAATCATCATAACTCTAAAAAATGTGTGTGAAAGCAGTTGGTTGGCAGGTGTATAATAAATGTTTGAGGAATGATATGCTTCCCCTTTACAGCAGTTCCACATAATAATAACATGCCAGTGAAATGAATCATAATTTTCTCTTCTAATCTCTTCAATCTAATTGACATCATTTTCTCAAGATTTTAAAACTGCAGTGAACGCATGATGCATGAATTCAGAGATAGCGGATGGTAGTAAGCCAACTTCATTTACATAAAAAGTATTTTGTCAGTGGTCATTGCTGTGGTGTATATTTTAAGTGGCAATTTTGTGGCAATTTAAACTGGCTGACAAACAGACCATTTTGTAGAAAACTGAATGTTTATTTTCATTTTCAAGCTCTTGGGCCTTATTTTGAAGAGTCATCTTGTAATTCATTGTAAATGTGAACATATAATTGTTTGCAAAATGTCCTAATGAATGTTTTATAAAATGCTCCCTAAATTATTAAATGCACCCTAAATGCTGATGTTTGGTTTTGTGTTTCTGCTGTGTAAACTGTTGAAATGAATTTAGGTTCATTTCCAGTTAAAATGGCAAGAGAGCCGTGCCCCAGTAGCTCATCCAGTGGAGCACATGCCCCAAAAGCCAGGGCCCCATCACAGCAGCCCAGGCCCGAATCCAGCCTGGGCCCCCCGCTGCATGTCCCCCCCTCCCCCCCCTCCCCTGTCTGTCCCTCTACTGTAACTGTCAAACAAAATGGAAAAATCTTAAAAAATAATCTTTACAAAAAAAAAAAGGCAAGAGAAAGAAGCAACATATTCAGCAAGAATAAATAAGGGACACAGTGGTCCAGAGGTGTAGAGCAGGTCAAACATCCCATCATTCTCTGAGCAATGGGAAAAGTAGTTCAATTAAAATTCGCCTGTCCAAAAGAAACCGTCAGCTTAAAGGTCTGTAAATCGCAATTTGTTCACATTATATCAAGGCCCCTGGTTTCTGTTCTGTTTTTCTTTTCCATAAATGCAGCATTTAATAGAATTTTTCTGGATTAGGGAATAATTTTCTATCGTTCCCCATCTGGCTTGCACTTTTTTCAGTTTTAAAAATGAAAATTCTCTTTACTTTATCTGGCTGCAGAAGGGTTTTGTGAGGCGTTTTGGAGGCATTTTGTGTGAGAGACCGGTGAGTGTTGGGGTTCGAGTGTTTTGTGTGTGCATGAGAGAGACAGGTGAGTGTTTGGATTCGAGTGTTTTGTGTGTGCATGAGAGAGACAGGTGAGTGTTGGGATTCGAGTGTTTTGTGTGTGCATGAGAGAGACAGGTGAGTGTTGGGGTTCGAGTGTTTTGTGTGTGCATGAGAGAGGCAGGTGAGTGTTGGGGTTCGAGTGTTTTGTGTGTGCATGAGAGAGACCGGTGAGTGTTTGGATTCGAGTGTTTTGTGTGTGCATGAGAGAGACAGGTGAGTGTTGAGGTTTGAGTGTTTTGTGTGTGCATGAGAGAGACAGGTGAGTGTTGGGGTTCGAGTGTTTTGTGTGTGCATGAGAGAGACAGGTGAGTGTTGAGGTTTGAGTGTTTTGTGTGTGCATGAGAGAGACCGGTGAGTGTTTGGATTCGAGTGTTTTGTGTGTGCATGAGAGAGACAGGTGAGTGTTGGGATTCGAGTGTTTTGTGTGTGCATGAGAGAGACAGGTGAGTGTTGGGGTTCGAGTGTTTTGTGTGTGCATGAGAGAGACAGGTGAATGTTGGGTGTTTGATTATTTGCTTGGCTGAACATGGTGCTACTTAACTGTTAGTGTTGAAGTGCGATATGGTTGTGATGGTTATGTTCTGGTCACACAAAGTGAATGAATACAGGGTGATATAAAGGCACTCATTAACTTTGGAGTGATGCATATAATGGCTAGTTGTAATGTCATGAACTGGGGGGGGCAGATACCCCCCTTCCCCTCCTCTGAGCTGAGCCTATCAGGTCTGGGCAGTGACGCTCTCCCACAGACTCAGGAAGGAGCATGCCCATATGACTTCCTCTGATTCACACATCATCAAGCAACTTTTCACGCTGCAGATGCGTCACCACTCCCATACTGAACACAGCCAGCACATGACCACTTGACCATAGATGACAATGACACTCTCAAACTCTATGTTAGACACAAGCTGTGCACAAAAAATGGAAAGCCCAAATACAAATGAATTTTAAGTGACTAATGAAAAGCCAGGCTGCCCTTGCCATCGCTCACCTTCAGATCAGCTTTAGTCCTTTTTGGAATACGGAGATTCGGAAGAAGGGATGGAGGAGGTGGAAATCTGTTTCACACTCAGCGCTCCAGAACTTCCCATTATAGTTCAGTGCTGTTTGGGTCGGGCCATGGAAGGCATTTTACTTCATCCTGATGTAGATGAAGCCACCTTTGAATTATTTTAGCATTAGTAGGTTGCTAATGTGGAGAATGTGGCTTAGAACGTTCTCTTGTGCAGTGGTATCCACATGTACCAAAACATTACAGAGTTGGTTTGGGCAGCCGGGATGATACAGTCACCAAGGTATTGAAATAAAATGTAATTTAAGCAGTACTTCAAAATCAACAATATACCCCAATATGAGTTGTTTCAGTTTGTCCTTGCTGCTGATATTGTCACTCAAGAGTGTTGACTCAGTTTGTCACACATACCATAAGGCAAAGTCAGCTGCTACCATCATAGCTTAGTAAAGTGCATGACCTTACACAATAAAAAGCATTATATGAAAACACACAAACACTGTAAAGAAAGGGTTAAACTTCATTCCACTCAGTCCAGTGTGAAGCACACTGCAGGTAATCCTCTCCCCACCCGGCACAAGCCTCGTTTATGCTGCTCTCTGTGCTGATCAGAATCTGACACAAGCCTCGTTTGTGCTGTTCTCTGTGCTGATCAGAATCTGACACAAGCCTCGTTTGTGCTGTTCTTTGTGCTGATCAGAATCTGACACAAGCCTCGTTTGTGCTGTTCTCTGTGCTGATCAGAATCCGGCACAAGCCTCGTTTGTGCTGTTCTCTGTGCTGATCAGAATCTGACACAAGCCTTGTTTGTGCTGTTCTCTGTGCTGATCAGAATCTGACACAAGCCTCGTTTATGCTGTCCTCTGTGCTGATCAGAATCTGGAACAAGCTTCATTTATGCTGTTCTCTGTGCTGATCAGAATCCGACACAAGCCTCGTCTGTGCTGTCCTCTGTGCTGATCAGAATCCGGCACAAGCCTCATTTATGCTGTTCTCTGTGCTGATCAGAATCCGGCACAAGCCTCATTTATGCTGTTCTCTGTGCTGATCAGAATCTGACACAAGCCTCGTTTATGCTGTTCTTTGTGCTGATCAGAATCTGACACAAGCCTCATTTGTGCTGTCCTCTGTGCTGATCAGAATCCGGCACAAGCCTCGTTTGTGCTGTTCGCTGTGCTGATCAGAATCTGAACCAAGCCTCGTTTGTGCTGTTCTCTGTGCTGATCAGAATCTGGAACAAGCTTCATTTATGCTGTTCTCTGTGCTGATCAGAATCCGACACAAGCGTTGTTTGTGCTGTTCTCTGTGATGATCAGAATCCGGCAGAAGCCTCGTTTGTGCTGTTCTCTGTGCTGATCAGAATCTGACACAAGCCTCGTTTGTGCTGTTCTTTGTGCTGATCAGAATCCGACACAAGCCTCATTTATGTTGTTCTTTGTGCTGATCAGAATTTGAAAAAGATGCTTTGTCATTATCATTTTACCAGATTACTGACTGGGAACACAAGTTGTGTTTGCTTTTGTCTTTGTGCAATAATACAGACTTACATTTTAACAAATTTACTCAGTTTAACACATTTCCTTTGGAGCGGAAGGCAAAGCTTATCATACTTCTCAACACCAAACTTCCTCCTCAGCGGTTTGACGAGCTAAAGAGTCTCAGTATATGGGCTCAGAGGAACACACATTTGAGCTAAGGAGGAATGACCATCTTCTTAATTGTACATCATGTTTACTATAAACCCTTTCATATTAAATTTTTCATACCATGACTCATAATAGCCATTTCAAATTTAATTTAATTAGACAAAAATATATGTTCCTTATGTCTATCAAAACAAAATTACTTACCAATGGTGCTGACCTGGAAAATGACCTTTTGAGACTTTCGTTTTGAGATAGTGAACAAACAATTATTTCTAAATGGCAAACAAAATATGTGGATTAAGTAATACAGTCATCACAACATGTCACCCATCTTTACATTTTGTCATAGCAGATTTCTTAAAAAAATACCTACATGTAATGCTTGTGTCATTTAATATCTTCTGCCTACTCATACAGTAGAACAATGTGGGCAGCAGCTTCAAGGGACGATATTCATTTCACCCGTGGAGGGCATATGAAATGATATAATCATATTAAATTTACATTTGTGTTCTGTGATCCATCATGCTAATTGTGTTCCCCCTACCATGCCCTAAAACTTCACTCAGTTATTACAGTCTGGAAAGTGTGTTTGAAAGTATCCTAAGGTCACTATTTCTTACTTGTATCCTAAACATTTATTTTTGTAAGAGATCATCTTCCTTAAACAACACATTTTACTACAAGCTAACCAAAGCAATGATTGATTGAAATATGCTGCATTTTCAGCTTGTGTTACTCTGGTCAGACCGTTCCACATTCAGCATTCACAATGCTGCTGTACTCAGAGACTGGTCCAATAGCTGAATATAGCCTGTGTATTAGCAATAACAGGCAGGAGTTGACAATGTCAGTCAGAGAAATGATGCTTATTCATCACCACAGTCATATGATCTTGAGGGAAACAGTCTGAATATCTAGCAATGATTGTATTATGTACTATTTACATGGCCTGTCTCTGGAATGAAATTCAAATGTACAAAGTGATCTTCATACACATGCTTCCCATGACTGGCCTGATGTCTCTGCCTGTCTTGCAGGATGGTGGAGAATTTTTCTGTGAAAAGTGCAGAACGTATGTTTTGTGATTTAATAGCAGTAACCACAATTACTACTACATCACTGTGATTGTCAGACACATAACTGCATGCTCTCTTTAATCCGTCATGCAGACCTTGTGATATTCACCTCCATTTGTAGATTTAATTTATTTGTATTTTGTAAACAGACCCACAGCGCTTCCTGTTTTAATGTACATCCTCTCAGGGGGTAGAGATATCTCTTGAGTGATGCTGAAGAGAAGAGAAAAGAGACAGGAAGAGCGTGCACGCACTGACTGGCTCTGCTCTTGTTTTATTGCTCCAGACTGAAGGACCAGACTGAGGACGGATCTGGAGCAGGCCAGGTGTTCCCTGACCTGGGCTCTGGGGACCTGTGGGTGAAGGATGGGCGCGAGCTGGGCGTCTTCCAGCCTGAAGAGGGGAGCGCCGATCTGGATGGCTTCCCAGACCCAGTGTTCAGAGGACAGGGCTACCAGAAGGATGGCCTGTCTTTGAAGAAGGAAATTCAGGAGGATAATCTTATCCTGTAACTTCCTAAAACACCATGATATGTGCCTTGATTGTCTGAGTGATATTAAAAGGAGCTCAGCAGCAGTCCTAATCCTGACTGCATATGGATTATTTTTTCTGCCCAAGTTAATATTAAATACACTTATTCAATTGTAACTTTATTTCAGAAGTATATATTTTGGCCTACTGCTGTAAGCAGCATGTCTTCCTTCTAATAGCATGACACATTATGCACAGCTGTGTACATTTTTTTCAAAATTATATAAAGAGTTATTTTCCTCTGTCTGTCTCTGTATGCTTACTGTATACGTGGCTAACCTTGTATCTAACATAAGGATTGAGCTAACTTTTTAAATCATACATTATCATTTATAATCATGCATGTCTGTATGTGTGTGTGAAAGTGTGTGTGTGAGTGTGTGTGTGTGTGTGCAAAAGCATGCTCTAATCTATCGTGTGCTGCAGGCTGCAGTTTTGAGTGTACATTGCTTTATTAGGCAATGGGCTGGCCACTTGGCAAGATGGCCCTGGCACAATTAAGCTGTAAATGAAACTAACTAGTCAACTGTAAGAGCAAACCTTCTACCTAATTTGTTCTTGGCTTTATTCACACCAGCATATTCCATTCCATTTTCTAAATCCTGCAAGTTCTGGTTCTGTATCCTCAAAAGGCAGGAAGCAGGTGTTTACCCCGACCCTGCTCCCATGCACACAACAATCCCTGACCACGTTTACTGTCTCTACCCACAGAAAAGAACTACAAAAAGATACAGCGCCCTCCACAAATATTGTCACCCCTGGTAAACATGAGTAAAATAGGCAGTAAAAAAAATTCTTTATTGTTTACTGTTTTGATCTTTCAATAAAAATATACATAAAATCTAACCTTTATTTGCAGTAAAATGATTGAAAGGAAAAACTAAATCTTATATTGATAAAAATCGTATAGTGAAATACATATTTTTCTTGAAAGCACGTGTGCCACAATTATTGGGATCCTTTCATTTAATACTTTGTGCATCCATCCTCCCTTTGCCAAGAGAAGAGCTCTGAGTCTTCTCCTGTAATACTTAATGAGACTGTAGAACACATGACAAGGGGTCTGAGACAATTCCTCCATACATTATATTACATTACATTACATTACATTACAGGCATTTGGCAGACGCTCTTATCCAGAGCGACTTACAACACAAAGTGCATTTCTTTCAGGACAAGGTTATCAAAGTTATCATACAGAATTTCTGCTTAAACCATACAGCTTATATAGCTTGGTTAAATGTTTATTTCTGATTGGCTGGAGGGGTGTGCATTATTTTCCAGTAAATACATGGCTATGAAGTAGTACCAGTGAAAGTGACCTTATCACCATTCAAAATAAGTATGAAGCTCATTCAACTTAACTGAAGAGTCCATTTACAGCGGGTAAAATAAGTATTGAACATGTCACTATTATTCTCAGTAAATATATTTCTAAAGGTGCTATTGACATGGCAGTTTCACCAGATGTCGGTAGCCACCTATGCAATCCACACATGCAAAGAAATCAAACCATAGATGTCCATAAATTAAGTTATGTGTAATAATGTGAAATGACACAGGGAAAAGTATTGAACACATGACGAAAGGGAGGTGCAAGAAGGCATGGAAAGCCAAGACACCAGCTGAAATCTATCAGTAATTAGAAAGCAATCCTGCCACTTGTCAGTGCAAATTAATATCAGCTGGTTCAGTCCCAACTGATGGCCTATAAAAAGGTGTCTCATTACCAAGGTGTCACACCAGAAGCATCTCATGATGGGTAAAACCAAACAGCTCTCTCAAGACCTTCACAACCTTCTTGTTGAAAAGCATACTGATGGCATTGGTTACAGATGCTTTCTAAACTTCTGAATGTTCCAGTGAGCGCTGTTGGGGCCATAATCCAGTCGTGGAAAGAACATCATTTCACCATAAAACGGCCCCGAATAGGTGCTCCTCGCAAGATTTCTGACAGAGGAGTGAAAAGAATTATCAGAAGAGTTGTCCAAGAGCCAAGGACCACTTGTGGAGAGCTTTGTGAAGACCTGGAATTAGCAGGTACAATTATTTCAAAGAAAACAATAAGTAATGCACTCAACCGCCATGGCCTGTATGCACACTCACCGCACAAGACTCCATTGCTGAAGAAAAAGCATGTTGAAGTGTGTTTAAAGTTTGCTGCACAACATTTAGACAAGCCTGTGAAATACTGGGAGAATTTGGATGGCCAGATGAGACCAAAATTGAACTCTTTGGATGCCATAATAACCCACCATGTTTGGAGGTCAAATGGCACTGCAAATCACCCCAAAAACAAAATACCAACAGTGAAGTTTGGAGGTGGGAACATCATGGTCTTGGGCTGTTTTTCAGCTTACCCCACTGGCAAACTTCATATAATTGAAGGATGAATGGAAAAATGTACCGAGACATTCTTGATGAAAATCTGCTTCCGTTTACCAGGATGATGAAGATGAAACGAAGGTGGACATTTCAGCAAGACAATGATCCCAAACACACAGCCAAGGAAACTCTCAACTGGTTTCAGAGAAAGAAAATAAAGCTGCTAGAATGGCCCAGCCAATCACCTGATTTGAATCCAATAGAAGATCTATGGAAAGAACTAAAGATCAGAGTTCATAGAAGAGGCCCATGGAAACTTCAAGATTTGAAGACTGTTTGTGCGGAAGAATGGGCCAAAATGACACCTGAGCAATGCATGCGACTACTTTCTCCATACAGGAAGCGTCTTGAAGCTGTCATTACCAACAAAGGCTTTTTGTACAAAGTATTAAATAAATTTCAGGATGCGTGTTCAATACTTTTCCCTGTGTAATTTCATTTTATTACACATAATTTTCATTTCTGAAATAATTTATTTTGTTTTCTTTGCATGTGTGGAATGCATGGGTTATTACCAACATCTGGTGAAAAGTTCATGACAATAGCACCTTTAGAAATATATTTACTGAGAAAAATGGTGACGTGTTCAATACTTATTTTACCCGCTGTATAACCAAACATTTTTAGAAATGTACCTGGTAGATAAAAATGTTTAGTCAAAATACAATAAATTACAATAAATGGAAACTTTTCAATAAATGAATATGATGTAGCTTATAATCACTGTCTCTATATGCGTACGTTTAAGAGACACATATGTTACGTTATCCAATTCACCAGCCAAGTGGACGCTGTAGCTGGCTATATTAGACATTTCTAGTTAGTGGGCTAAGTTACCAAGGTTTCAGTAGCTAAAGCCTAGATGTGTAATGTATAGTATTTTTTTAATGTAGGCTATATAGTACATTTTAAAACAATTCAATACTAAAGTTTTAATGTGTGAAGCTAGCTATATGAATGGACTATATTCTGTGGATCTGCACATATTGCAATATATATTTTGTTCAAAAATAATAAAATAGTAGCCGAATTTGATAGGAGTGCTGAATTATTTCTTTGGTAAGTAGCCGTGGTATAAGCAGAATAAATCACTCCTGGCGGTGCAGTTCTATGGAAATAAACCACTTCAGGGTGGTTAACAGCCCCTTGGCTTCACCGCGGGGCCAAATTACACCACCCTGTTGTGGTTTATTTCCATAGAACTGCACCGCCAGGAGTGGTTTATTCCTTACATATCCTTCAGATTGTGAGGTCTATGCTTGTGGAGTCTCCTCTTCAGCTCATCCCACAGGTTTTCTATGGGCTTTAGGTCAGGGGACTGGGATGGTCATGACAAAAGCTTCATTCTGTGGTCAATTAACCATCTTTATGTTGATTCTGAGGTGTGCTTTGGATCATTGTCCTGCTGGAATATCCAACTACGACCCAGTGTAAGCTTCCTGGCTAAGGCAGTCAGGTTTTGATCCAATATGTACTGGTACTTGATGGAGTCCATGGTATCATGTTCCTGAAAAAGTTGTCCAGGGCCTTTGGAAGAAAAACAGCCCCACAACATCACAGATTCACCACCATACTTCACCATGGGGATGAGATACTTTTCTGCATGTCTATCTTTCTGTCTACTCCAAACCCACCTCTGGTGTTTGTTGCCAAAAAGCTCTATTTTGGTTTCATCTGACCATAGAACACGGTCCCACTGACAGTTCCAGTGATGTTTAGCAAACTGTAGGCAAACTTGAGTTTGTTGGTCGATGACCATATGATAATGTGTCAATATAGACATATGTCCTCTTCCAGGCAGATTCTCGACATCTCCAGTTACTTTAAATTTCATAATTATTGCCCTGATAGTGGAAATGGGCATTTTCAGCTGTTGAACTATTTTATTATATCCATTCCCTGATTTGTGCAGCTCAACAACTTTTTGTTGCACATCACTGCTGTATTCTCTGGTCTTTCTCATAATGATGGATGATTAAGGGAATCTAGCCTGTGTGTCACTTCATATTTATATAACAGTGAAACAGGAAGTCATGGCTGACTATTTCAGTGCTCCTAATCCCTCAGGTGAACTTTGAAATATAAAATATGAATGGGAATATACTTTAGTAGTTTTTTTTAGTAGGTTTTACTCATAAGAATTTCTCGGGGTGCTAATAATTGTGACACACATATTTTAGAGAAAAATATTCATATCATTATAAGATTTAGTTTTTCCTTTCAATCATTTTACTTCAAATAATGGTTAGATTTTTATGTATATTTTGAATGAAAGATCAAAACGGTAAACAATAAAGAATGTTTTTACTGCCCGTTTTACTCATGTTTACCAGGGCTGCCAGTATTTGTGGAGGGCTCTGTATATGTGCAAAATAATGTTTTCAGTACATTTAAACATGTCTGCAAATGGAGCTGTTTGCAATACTGATGTTGTGCTCATAAATGTTCGAGTACAGTCACCGGGGATTTATCACACACGTTTGATCCAGACTTCCTCTTTTCAGTTTCCCAATAATACATTTACACACTCATATTCAATATCAGGACATTACAACTTTTAACACTATGAATAATACATTTAAAAATGTATTTTTGATTTCAGTACGACTTCTGACGCTGTGAAAGCAGTAATAACAATAATAAGAGAACAGATATTGAAAAATGCACATTCAAATATAAGCATGCATATAAGAACCATATAAGAATCAATGTCATTATCTAGGTAACTAGATACTTTGGTCAGTAAGCAAAAATAATAAATACTCTGCATTTTGCCTGATTAGTTGAATCCACGTTACTCCACAGTAAGCCAGAGAACGTAGCTTTATCAGCCAACATGGGCTCTACTTTCCGACAACACTATGTGACGATAAGATAGATATCCATCCTATTCAAAGCTCCAGTTACGATGTATATATCTAATCATAAGCTAAGTGTGTTAGCCTACTGTATAATTATCACATAGCTATTGTTCATCAAGCCAGCTATGGCTGTAGCAACCTTATCCAGCACATTGTGGAGTTACATCTATCAAACATTGTGCTCGGATATGTACGATGATGCATCTAGCAAATGAAATACTTCACTTATTACACTTGTGTAGTCTTGTGTAACATCCTTGTAAAATGTCAGCAGGTGTTCTCCACAAACGTTTTCCTTCATTCAGCCTCACTCCCGCACCCTACCAATGATGATGTCAGCCCTGTAAGCATGTACCAGCACTGTGCACATCACTGAGACATTGGTTGTGCAGGTTGTGGGTTGGCTGCGGGCAGGATATCTTCATCATCCTAGTCCACTATATCGCACATATGGCGCTGATTCTTTTGCTAATTCTCCATGACTGCGCTATTGTTAATTGCCAATTTACGAATTATTTGTGTGATTTATTTTAGCAGACCTAGTGAATTTGGGATTGATGTTGACGTGGAAAGGGTAAACATTTAAAAACGGCTTTTGCTTCTTGTATCATATTTGCATTGACACTGGCAGCGTTGAAATTCTTTATGCTTTATTTTAAAGCTGTTCTGTGTCACTTTGTGTTTTGCGCACGAAGTGATGGTAATCTACTACATTCATTCCGGTAGCCCTCTTCATTTTCCCTACCGATCATACCAATCAGAAATATGCGGTGGCAGAATTTCAAAAGATTACAGCTCACATGTTAAATCATTTGTGCTTGCGTAACTATACACGGTTTTAGTGATTTTTAAATCTGTGCCCAGCGAAGCAGTCCACCTTGGACCGTTTTGCGGCAGACTCCGTTTTGCCTGTACACGTTGCGTGTCCTCACTGCCACTGTGCTTGTTGTGTAGTTACACCGGACAGAATAACATCAGGAGAGCGGAGTCATATGACTTAGGACTCGGAGTTCCTGCTCCGCGGTCACATGACCAAGGAAGAGTTTAGGGAGGATTTGCTGGAAGGAGCAGAGTTACGGCGATATACTCTGGAAACTAGCTGAAATGGTGAGTATTTCCCGAAAACAAGAATAGCGATGTACAGTAGTATACCAAAGCTATAATAGTATCGACAGTGCGATGCACTTTTGAAACGTCCACACGGCCTTTGTTTCTCATTTTTTATGTAGGCTGATCAAGTCTTGTTGTGATTGTTCAGCATGTGTAGTAAAGTGGAGAGCGCTGGAGGCCCCAGGAAGTCCTGGGCCCTGCAAATAATTATTTATAGTAGAAGGGACGGAGGTTTGTCGCCCACGCCCCCTACACCCCTTCAGTGTTGACAACATTTTTACTGAATTCAAACTGCTTGTGGTTTTGTTTAATGAGTTGGCTATTGGCCGAAGAAGTAATTCAGACGTACAGTTAAGTCTCTAGTCACCCTACTCTGTAATGACTCCCAGATGTGTGAGGCAGGTGCCACATCTAATAGAAAGTTCACCATGCGTGCATGACCAGCAGCTAATTTGGTAAGTATAATAGCGCCCTTTGTTGTGTAAAGTATGGTGTAAAATTTGAATCAGTTATTTGTTCGTGGATAGCTAAGATAGCTAGCTATCTATGTTGCTAACCAATCCGTTCCACGAAGTCCAGATGCATTGCATGTTTTTAGACTGCTAGAGAAACTATTAGCTGTACAAACTCGGAAGCATTGGAAGGATAACATTTGCAGACCATTAGCCCGTATTTCGTTGCCCACTGGCATCAATCAATCGTTGGATATTCTGACTGTTAATGCTAGCGTCACATGTATGTATCCATGCGAGCAGTGCTTGCTGTGAATTAATCCTTCTTAAGAAACAGTCTGCGTTGCTCGTAACAGTGAACATTCTCTATCTGGCTCTGTATTTAGCTGGCTGACGTTAGCGGTTTTGAATCACGCCCAATAGCGGATCCCACTGGACTATTGCGATAATTAGACTGGTAGATTCTAGTAATATTTTTCTTGTGAACATTTTACAGGTTATTTAACGTTTTGCCAAACACGACCCTATGCATTGCAACGGACTTCGACAGAGCGGTGCCGATGCATGCTCGTACAGAATGACGAGTGAAATTTAGTAAGAGTCCATTCCAGCAATACTTCAACATTTAATTTGACAGTTTCTATTTGAAAATACAGTTTGAATTAAACATGTGGATAAATTGAATAAAGACATTGTAGGAGCCATATATTATATTATTTTCTGTTGTTAATCATGCGCCCCTATAGGTGAATTAGAGGGTATAAAGGTGTGTGCTGCCCAGACCTCAGATGACTGCTGGTTTGAGCGCACAAAAGTTTTGAACGTGTGAGCGTGTGAGCGTGTGAACGTGTTAGCGTGTAAAACGTATGACCGTGTTAGAATGTAATTATCTTTCGTTTGTTAGCGTTTATTTTTACGTTCTCCAATAAATCATTGTTTTTCCCCGGCAAACGTATTGGAAATTTCGTTCAGACACACGCGTCAGAAACAGTGTAATCAACCAGTTGCTCCAACAGTGGCTAAGGAACATAGGAACAAAAAAGGAACATTTTAGCCACTACAAAAGTCAAAAGTTTTCTGTGGATCTACCTGAAGCAATGGACCGTATTTGGATTGTTTGAAGAGCGCGTGTTATTCACAGCACAACAAAGGAGGCTCGGGAAAAAAGCGGAGAATTAAAGGACGAAATCGGCGGTGGTATGTAATACACTGTGAGCTGACCGATATAAAAGCTAACTGGAATAAAAGTGATTGGCTGGTTGTTTTATACTTTTTAAACTTTGTGGAGTATACTGCTGGAATTCATTGCTGGGAATAAATTCCCGCCATATCTATTGAACAAAGGAATGGGCGGTGACTGATTCGGGAATAAACGCAATTATTACATCAACGCATCAATAGCATTGAAATTGAAACTGAATCGTTATTGGATTTGAACTGCATTCATTTGAACTGTTTCTACTGGAAAAGAAATATAAGTACAGTTAATTTGTCGAGTGGAATGGATGCTTCTGATTCAGATTCGAATTCAAACATGCTGCAACAGGGTTTATCAGGAAGGGAACTGGTAGAGAAAACAGCACAAATGCGTGCTTCTAGAACAGGAAAAATATCCCATCTTACCCGACGCATGAACATTGTTAATGAGCTTATGGCTGATAATATGAATGTGGAGGAAGTGAAAGAGAACATGGTGAAATACAATGGGATGCTTGATGAATTCAAAACATTGAACATTTCTTATCAACAACTGTTGACTGAGGATGACCGTAGACATGATGAGTTAACATGGTATAGGCCCAAGCTTGACTGTATCCATGCCTTCCTCTCCTCTGTGTCTAAATGGCTGACTGCAGCAGAGAAACCCAACCCATATCCCAGTGATGACTTTGCACTCAATGACAATGTTTCTTCAGTTTTAAGCCACAGGTCTGGCAGGTCAAGCAGGAGAAGCACACACTCAAGTGGATCGTCCACATCGTCTGCCCGCATCCAGGCAGAGGCGGAAAAGGCCGCTTTGCTCACAAAGGCTGCTGCTTTGAAGGAAAAGCATGCTCTAGAGGACAAGGAAGAGCTGCTTAACAAACAGAAGGATGAACTAAGGA
This sequence comes from Albula glossodonta, assembly GCA_019788955.1. Lineage (NCBI taxonomy): Eukaryota > Metazoa > Chordata > Actinopteri > Albuliformes > Albulidae > Albula > Albula glossodonta. The sequence goes on along the minus strand of JAFBMS010000108.1, from coordinate 5,069 downwards.
AAAGGAGAGAAACTCTGGAACTCCAAACTGAAATAGCAGCCACAACAGCCAAAATCAACATTCTTAAAGGTGCGCAGGATGTAAACCCAACATCAATGGATCCCATGAATGAGTACTTTGAGGACTTGACAGTCCGATACAAAACCTCAGACCTGGATTTCCATCAGGTGAAGGAGCAAGAAAGCACACCAGACACATGGATTCAAAGTGTGTTCCCAAAAACAGAAATCCCACTTCCTGTTCAACATTCAGCTCATGAAGATCTCAGAGAGTGGGATGTGACGCAGAGTCATAGCCCAGGCCGACGGGCCCAGGGGCTTTCTGTGCAGGCCCATTCCAAAGGAGCCCCCAGGGCGGCACAGACCCAGGGTGCAGGACCCCCTGCACATAGTAGAACAGATCAAGACAGTCTCATTGCAGTTCTGGAGAGACAAAATGAAATTAGCACCATGATGGTCAGACAACAGGCTCTTTCCACCTTGCCACCAAGAGAAATTACTGCCTTCGATGGAGAAATTCTACAGTTCCAGTCATTTCTCAAATCTTTTGAACATGTGATTGAGCAAAACACAGACGCAGCCAAGGACAGGCTGTATTATCTGGAGCAGTACACCAGAGGTCAAGCTCGTGATCTTGTCAGAAGTTGCCTACACATGGCTCCAGACAGAGGTTATGAGAAGGCAAAGAACTTGTTATGTGAGCATTATGGTAACGAGTATAAAATCTCTGTTTCTTTCATGGAAAAGGCTCTCACATGGCCTAACATCAAATCTGAGGATCCCAAAGGTTTACAGGCTTATGCTCTGTTTCTTAGAGGATGCTGCAACTCTATGGAAGACATGCAGTATATGGACGAACTGGACCTAACCTCCAACTTAAAAAGTATTGTTCTGAAGCTCCCATATAAGCTCAGGGAGAAGTGGAGGTCAGTTGCTTGTGAGCTACAAGAAAAGAGCAGACAGAGGGCCAGGTTCATTGATTTGGTGCAGTTTATTGAGAAGCAGGTTAGGATAACTTCAGACCCTGTGTATGGTGACATACAAAATTCAGATACCAGCAACATCAAACCCAAGGTCAAATCAATTCCCACTAAACTAATATCAAGACCCAAAACAGGAAGTAGTTTTGCTACAGGAGTGTCTGTAGTTAACATGACAGAAACCACACCACCACAAGCCCCGAAAGATGAAAGTTTACAAACAGGATGTCTGTTCTGCAAAGGTGGTCATATATTGGTGTTATGTCCACAATTAAGGAAACAAGCGCACAGGGAGAAGATCAACTTTCTAAAGGAGAAAGGAATCTGCTTTGGTTGTTTGACAAGAGGTCACATGAGCAAAGATTGTAAAAGGCGTCTCACATGTAGTGTGTGTAACCTATCCCACCCTAGTGTGCTTCACATAAAACACAAAGATAAAATCAGAGAAACAACAGCAGAACAGCCAGTAGACCCACCTGTGAGCAGTGCACTGGTGTCTCTCAGTGCATGTGGGCATATTGGGGCCGGTAACACAGATTGTGTGTTGTCTATTGTTCCGGTAAAGATTAAAAGCGGCAAAAGCAACAAATACATGCAGACATACGCCTTCTTGGACCCAGGCAGCTCAGCCACGTTCTGCACAGAGCGCCTGATGAAGCAGCTGAATATCTCAGGAAGAAAAACTAACATCCTTCTGCGCACCATGAATCAAGAGAAATCTGTGCATTCACATGGCATAACAGGTTTGAAGATCTCTGGATTAGACAGTGACAATTTCATAGAGTTGCCAGAGGTGTACACACAGAAGACCATGCCTGTGAGCACAGAAAACATCCCCACAAAGGAAGACCTGACCAGGTGGCCTTATCTGAGTGAAGTGCAGATTCCACAAATAAAGGCTAATGTGGAGTTGTTAATAGGGACCAATGCTCCCAAGATCATAGAACCTTGGGAAATAATCAACAGTCGTGGAGACGGGCCATATGCTGTAAGAACCCTATTGGGGTGGGTTGTTAATGGTCCTCTCAGAGGTAATAACATCTCCAACAAGAGTAGGTGTCACACAATCACTGTAAATAGAATCTCCATTCCAAACTCAGAAGAGCTGTTGATCAAACATAATCATGACTTCAATGAGATGTCATCGGAGGACAAGCCTGAAATGTCATTGGAGCACAAAAGGTTTGTAAAGATTGCAGAGGAGTCAATCAAGTCACATGATGGACTACATAGTCGAAACGTACCCTTCAGGAAGGATGGTACAGTCATGCCTAATAAGCACCATATTGTGAAACCGTGTCTTTTAAGCCTGAAAAGGAAATTCAAAAGGAACAAACTATTTCAGAAAGTGATAACAAAAACTGAGCCTGTAACACCCACAGTCTCTGACCAACCAGTGATGAGCACAGAAGTGGAGAAAGGAAGCGCTGCTGTCAGTGAAGACACTGCTGCTGCTATGGAAGAGACAAACACACACCTACCATCTGAAAAGGCAGAGAAATCTTTTGCACTTTTAGCGTCTCTTCTTAAAGGAAGCAACCATGAGCGGAAGGTGGTAGATTTGGAAAGCTCTGCCCTCACCAAAGTGGAGGACAAAGCAGGCCATCAAAAGAAAGGAGCAGCTAAGAGGGATGAGAATGTCCAACTGAAGCTCCCACCTCCAGTCCATCCAAAGAAGGCAGAGATTCAGAAAGAGGAGAGGAAACCAGATTCTGAGTCTGAAGGCAGATCTCTGAGGAGGTTCCCCAGAATCTGCTGGCCAAGTGCCAAGCTGACTGAAATTCAGGACATGAAAATGGAGAAGAATCAAGCATCATTATTGGCCAGACAGGAGAAGAAAGACGGCAATGACGAAGAGATTGATGATGGTAACAGTGATGAAGATTACAAGGTGGAGAAGGATAGGAAGAGGAGGAATAGGAACAGGAATAGAAATGACTCAGAAACCTCCTCCTCCTCAGATGGGCTTCCTCCTAATGAAGGCCCCAGCAAACATTGTGGCCTACCCAACCATCCTGAACTAATACTGCTGTGCGACTCCTGTGACAGTGGCTACCACACTGCCTGCTTTTGCCCCCTTCTCATGACTATCACGGATGGAGCAGCACAGACAGCTATGTGAAACTATATGCTGCTTTGAAGAAGAAAGAACAGGTGGTACAAAGGAAAGAGTGATGAAAACATCCCTCCTTTTCAGGTGGATGTACAGGAAGAAAAAGTAAAAGAGGAAAAGAATGAACCGAAAAGCTGGAATTTTGGAAGGTCAAGAAGGAGGAGGGTAAGGAGAATGGGCAGTCGCCCCGGTTAAAGTCTGCTGCACGCAAGCGTAAATAGAGACGCCTGAACGATCTGGACAGTGACAGTGCCCAGTCAAAAGAAGAGGACGAGGAAGAGTAGGAATGGATCCAGGAGTATTTGCCCCTGCTGTAGGAGAGGCAGACATTGTCTGCAGTCAGAAAAGGATTCCAGATTGGAAACATTATGATGGTCGTGGACCCGACAACCCCTTGTGGCTCTTGGGTACTTTGAAGATTACTGGAACTCAAGCCTGATTCACAAGGACTAGTACGGAGTATGAGGCTTAAGACCCGGACAAGCATCCTGGAAAGATCTGTCTGCTGCTGGAGGCAGAAGGATGACCTCCTAGGACTGGTGGTAAAGACCAGGTCCCAACAGGGGCTAAGTGCTAGTAACCTCTGGCCCCAAAGAGTTTGAAATATTTATTAGTGTTGTAAATCTGTACTAGTTATGCATTTTTGTACATTGGATATTGTGACAGGCTCCTTGTAAAAAAAAAAAAAAAAGGTATTATGTTTTCATACATATACAATTAGGGGCCGGTGTGTAGGAGCCATATATTATATTATTTTCTGTTGTTAATCATGCGCCCCTATAGGTGAATTAGAGGGTATAAAGGTGTGTGCTGCCCAGACCTCAGATGACTGCTGGTTTGAGCGCACAAAAGTTTTGAACGTGTGAGCGTGTGAGCGTGTGAGCGTGTGAACGTGTTAGCGTGTAAAACGTATGACCGTGTTAGAATGTAATTATCTTTCGTTTGTTAGCGTTTATTTTTACGTTCTCCAATAAATCATTGTTTTTCCCCGGCAAACGTATTGGAAATTTCGTTCAGACACACGCGTCAGAAACAGTGTAATCAACCAGTTGCTCCAACAGTGGCTAAGGAACATAGGAACAAAAAAGGAACATTTTAGCCACTACAGACATAACAGCTATCGTGCTATGCTGTCCCTTTAAATCCAGATGCCCTTAAAGGAAAATTACATCCATTTTTAACTTTAATTGTAGTAGTTTTTTCCTTCAAAAAATTTGAACACAGTGCAGGTTTGACTTGTTGCCATTCGCTATTGCATTGAATTCTACATTTTCAATCCAATTAGGATTGTAAAGATTACACCTTCCAATCTACAATTGGATTACTTAAACCTTTTAAATGTTTCTAAGACAATCACTAGTCCTATAACATACTCCAAAAAATGAAAACATTAGTTGATGTGATTGATTAAAAATCCTGAAATATGAATGTTCATTATGGCATGTATACATATTCTGACATAGCATGGCATTCATTGTAAGTATCTAAAGAACAGTTAATGTATTGGTGTATTTGAGAGTGTGATATGTGGTTTGAATGAAACCCTGCACACACAGTGTGTCCCCAGGACTGAGTTTGGGAACCACTGCACTACATAATAACTGAGGTGTCAGTAAGCCAACAAAAGCCAGTTTGGTGTACTGTAACAGTTTGTAACAAGTATAGGGGATTTTCCCAAGGTGATGTTTACCATCACTGTCCTCAAAACATGTAGGAGGATGTGAAGAATGGCTGTAGTCTATCCTAAACACTGAATTTGGCCCAGACACACCAGCCCATTGATTTATAAACCTCCCCTGAGACACCAGCCAATAGGTTTATAAACCTCCCACTCACAGTTTGCTTTCCACTCAAACTGTAGGAATTTTAGGTCATACATGGACTGATGTGGGAGGGACACAAGTTTTCTTATGTTTTTAGTTTCATGCTTCAAACGGCTTTCAAAGGGATTAAGTAAGATTTCTGCTCCAGTCATTT